>BGNK01003096.1:4783-27315 GCA_003297005.1 Symbiodinium sp. clade A Y106 | reverse complement strand
CTCAAACTTTCAGCAGTTCATGCCTCAAATAACCTCTCTTATCATCGCTTTCTAAATAGTAATAGTTTTGTCCTAGTTTCTTATCTGTTCGTTTGATTTTCTGGGGCGTTCTCAGCCAAGGACTTGTGCGTTCTTTTTCGCCAATGCCTTTTTTGCGCATTATTCTAACACTATCGCCTACTTCTATCTCGGGGCATGTTCTGTTTCGTTTTGCCTGTAAAGATATATTCAATTTTACTTCAAATTCATTTTTCGGTAATTTTGCCTGGGATGGCGTGAATTTAGTAGTAGAATGAATATTTTTGTTATTATATGTTGTAGACACCCCTTGGGACCCCGTTGCCTGGTACCCCGTTGTGATAAGTGGTTTGGGGGCTTCAAATTAGATGTTGTTCGTGCTGCTACGAATGACAAGACAAGTCATTATCAATGCAGAAAATTTGTCGTCATGAGCTCAACGATTTTGCCGCGTCAGCAGTATTTTGGCACCAGTGTTTGTCAGCCGTCCTTGAATTGAAATCAAGCAATATCTCCCTGGAAAGCTTCGTATGTCATCATTATCATCACAACAGCAAAGAAGTTGAAGCGCCAATTATGAGTCATTTCCAATTTCGGAGTTCGGTAGTTGTTATAGTCACAAATATTCGATAAGCGTTCGGAAACATGATGGCTCCGGATGACGATGACGATCTTGGCGGTGGTGTCGGCGATGTGCAAATGGATGAGCCTGAAACTGAATGTGATGATGACCAGCAGCCGGCGGACGACGGCGAGTCTCCGTTTTCAGCCCAGAGCCGCTGTACTGCAATAATGGTGGTTGGTGCGTTTGGGTTTGGCTTCAGAACAGCTGGGTCCGTTAGATGGATAGACCAATGATTCAATGATTGCGGGCTCGATTCTACCGGTTGGGTCGGGCCCAGGCGGGCGAAGCAGTAGAGATATGATTGACTTAAATTCATTCATTCACTCATGACGGTCGCAGACGCTCGTGCTTTGACTTATTTATTCGGGCTGGGATTAACATCCGGTTTGAAGCATTCCGGGTTGAATTCTACTCAGCCTTGTGTAGCTACATAGGGATTCTTTTGAGGCCAAAGTGTATACTATTTGGGTACATGGACCTTTAGGGAATGCAACACCCTAAACCCTAAGCTGTGAGTCATCTGCGCCAGGCCCAGTATCAGGCTCAGTCCTTTGCGGTTGATTGGGGTTTGGGGTTATAGGGTTGAGGGTTGTAAGGTTTAGGGTTTAAGGTTTTAGGGCTTAGGGTTTAGGGTTGGGTTCAGGGTTCAAGGTTTTTGGGGCTTAGGGTTTAGGGTTGTAGGGTTTAGGGTTTAGGGTTTTAAGGTTTTAGGGCTTAGGGTGTAGGGTTTCGGGTTGTGGTCAGGATGGATAGCGTTAGGTTTCCGTTGTGGTCGACGTATATCAGGGTCAGTCTGGAGGGTTGTGTAGGGTCGAGCTGCTCGGCACCGCTTACCGCTTGGCAGATGCCCACCGTGGAAAAACCTAGTATAGGGTCCTTCAGTGTTCACAAGTTGAGGCTTGTTGAGGCACTAGCTGGTCACTGACTACATTATACTGCCGATTGAAATAATATTCCAATCCGAGGAGAGTTTCAATGCCCAGATTTCGCTCTGGTTGTCTACCCGAGCCTGGATGCGGACCTTCAGACACAGTGGAGTTCGAAGCTCATCATGAAATTGATGATGGACACAATCGAGCAGGTGGACGATACAGGATTGCGTACCTTGTTTGCATCTTACTAGAAAATCAAAACGACAGTATTGAACCAGGTCGTGCTGTCTCAGTCAGTCTGCAGCTCGAGATTAGATTGATTGCTGCCGTGGGAGCCAAGGAAAATTCTGGAACAAACACGAGTCTCACATCAGAGAGTGGCATTCACAAATCTGGCCCGGCGCAGAGGTTCGACTTTTGAAGAGCCCGAAGGACACGACCCGCAAGGCTAAGGATGCTGATGATGACAAGAAGAAGAAGGATCCAGTAGCCCGGCTGAACGTTGTGATTGCTGAGTTGTCACAGTAGCAGGAACAGGTGTAGCCGTGCATGCATTCTGTTTACAGCCATCTCTGAGGGCAAGCTGCTGGATGAGAAGGTCTTGCCGACAACAATGTTGATTGCCTCATTAGTGTGGGGCATAGCTGGAGCTCGGCGCGAGCTTGGGAACCGCCAGAAGTGCTGTGGTGCATTGCGTTCTCTGATCTCCGCATGCTGTGGGACCAGATTTTTTCGTCTTCGATTTTTCTGATGACAGCGAGGCCGGCGCCAGGCGGCCGGGTTGTGATATTATGATATGGTCAGAGATGAGTCTGTGTGTGTGTTGATGCTTGTAATATGCGGGGTAATCATACTGTGAGCAGGAACCCTCCCTTCTGAGATGCTGATGCCTCCTTCGGCAGAGATGCCAGTCAGCCTTCTGGTACCACCCGAGTCGTGGTCCCGGGTGGAAACTCTGTGGCGGGCGGACATGGAGGCCAGCACACCAATTAATCCATTGAACAATGTGACAGGGTTTCGTATGCTTTGCTTTGCAGGACATAAGCAAAACCTGGGTGACCGCGCCTCCTGGGCAGTCCAGTCTCGGATCCGTGATATGTTTTTCCTTGGACAAGCTGCTCGGCCAGACTGTACATTTACGGATTTAGCCGTTGGTAACTAACCCGTTGCGCCGACTCAGGGATCACAAGAAGAATAAGCACGTTCAACATCTACGTGGACACTGCTTGTCTCTGTTGTCTCAAGTCGCTTCATTCATCGTGGCTTGACAACAATACAAGCTCGGTTCAGAAGTTCAGATTGTTTCTGAAGATGTGATGTGTCTGACTCTGGTGATCAATTCGGTATCAGGATGAGCACGTGGAGCACATCACTGTCGAAAAGGTGGATGTGCAGGCAAAGAAGGTAGCAGGGAAGTTGAGACCATTGTCCACCACACGCCGCCATGCCATGGTGAAGAGGGTGCGTATGGGAGAGCAGCTCGAATGCAGCAGTGAGGGATCCTCGCACGACGGTTTAATTTATGGCACGGCTTGCTATCTAAGTAAATGCTGCTCCCTCAGGAATTTCCTGCTGAGTGCGGCGGCAGCACATTTTCGGGCACAAATCCGCGTGCATGACTTGTGCCGATGGGACATGGATCCTTTACTGCAACTTATCCAAACACGGGATACGAGCGGAGACAAGTCCTTCTAATTCAGTAACGAAAGTCTTGCGCATCTGTTGGGAGGTGACCTACATGAGCAAAGCCAGAGACATTTTCCAGGACGAGCCTTTCCTGCACGTGTCTTGGATGCAGCGCAGCAATGAAAACGGTCTTCTCTGTCTGGTGATACGACCTAGAATTGAGTCGGAGGTTTCCTTCGATGGCAGCAGCGTCGGTGGCACGCCGGTGGAGCTGTACAAGTTTTACAGTGCCCGGGCTAATGTAGAATCTTAGATGTCATGTGTGCAGTGTTTAGTCAGTAGAACAGTCATGTAACATGTTAAATGTCTCTGTGCTTTGTCGGTCTCACTCTGTGTGTGTGTGCCCTTCTAATTTAAACTAGTTCATAACGACGAGACGAGACTGTGTGGCGATGATTGATGTGACGCTCACTTCTCCAGGCCCTTCTCGACATGTATCTGCCCATGCTCCGCCCCTTGCAACTCCGGCAGCATTGTTCCTGATTGATGCCTCGGCTGAGCTATAGCTTGAGCTGTCTTACCTTGCGAATGTTCGAAAGCTTGCAGATCGTGTCGTGTCGTAGGCTCAGTATAGAATCTGGAACGTGCAGCCAACAATAACAGAGCAGGCAGGCTAGCTGGACATATCACTGGGTAGTGTTTAGACATTTCGTCAGAACGACAATGATTCCCATGGTCGTGGAAAGCAGCGAGTCTTCCACTGTTACGACACACGACACGATCTTGCCTACGCCGACACAGTCTTCGGCAAATGGCTCTGACGCTTGACAAACATGAATGATCAGAGATCCATTGTCAAGGAATACAAATAACCCCAATTAAATAGTATTACATCGGTGTGATTATTTGCCTCCCGCCTGATTATTATATTAATGGTATTTCTATACTTATGACTCGCGAAGATATACCAAGGACTATGATTGGACGATGCTGCAACGCGCGGCGTCCGGGATACAAGTAGCATGGAGCGCCACAGAAGGAAACGTTCCGAGCTCGATTCTCTCCGCACCTCGGCTTGCTAGACCGCCAAGCGCTAGATCTTGCTAGCTCTTCAGGGTCCCTGGGTCCCGCTTGGAAAAGTGTTGACTGATTATGGCAGCTAAGGAGTCGTGGCTCTGCAAAGCAGCTCAGGCTAGCAGCTGTTGCACAGGTGCAGGCACTGCAGAAATGTCACGGGCCGTGCTACAGAAGACGATCTTTGAATCCCGCTCCACTCCCCAGACTGATATCGCAACAGTTGCGATGTGGGATTCTTTGTCTGTCTCAATCTGTTGAAGCTTTTACGGGCAGACATGACATAGGTTACGTCAGAGAGTATACCAGTCATTCAACAAGAATCATTGATCTGTGAGCTGAGAGTGAGTTCACCCGAGGAGAGAGAGCCCAAATGCCAACAGCTCCTCCAAGACAACCTTCTTTGGTGTGGACGCGTCCTGGGGGCTCCGGAAGAGCCATGTTTCTTCGGAGATGTGCAGAGTATGTGCCCCGAGTTTGCTCCCACGGGCACCTACGCCGACAAGAAGCGGCAACTTTACTCCTGCCACCGGCGTTCCTCCTGCCGGTGCAAAACACATCGACAGACATGTGTGATCGGAAGGAGTGATTTTGACGTCAGCGGCCTGCCCTGTCCCGATTTTTCAGCTTCTGGAAAACGCCAGCGATCAGAGGGGCCCACCAACAGCGTTTTCATGCTGCATGGCAGGATGCACTGTGAAATGAAGACACCTCTGTTGTTACTGGAGAACGTGCCCGTGCCTTGCCTGTGTGAACTGCTGCTGCCAACAAACTACTAATTAGTAAGTAGTTTAATTATCCTGGTAGCGAAAAGTTGTTTTTAATGGCGAAACAACCGCAACTTGCTGGTCAGCTGAGGCACTGGACATGAACATGGTCCAGGACACGCACCCCGACTATGAGTGGTACCAGCTTTTCACCACCCCGGCAGAAGTGGGGTATGCTGCAACATCGAGGAAGCGGACCTACGTCATCGGAGCGCACCGCTCCAGATGCGTCTGCATACAAGACCCCTTTGAGCTCCACAGGCGCATCACTGGTGCATGCCAGGAACATGCACAGACGCAGCTGCAGGACTACTTGGTAGCCACGGAGCACGAGATTCTTCTGGAGGCGCTGGAGACCGGGGCCCTGAGGCATGTGCAGCACAGACCCGGTGAAAGGGATTTGTCATACTACCTGACACCACGCGAGCTGCTCAGCAAGAATCAGCTAGACTCAAAGTACAGACAACAGTTCCAGGTGGCTCCAGAAAACAACCGCAACCTAGTTTACAACCTCGGCGACAACGCTGCCTACACTACGGGCTGGAGTGCGACATCAGGGGCTATGCCAGCACTGCGACTGGGCGGTGGGTCTGCTAAGTTCTGGTTGCCAGCGAGCGGGCGCTGGATGACTTACAAAGAGAAGCTCTGTGCAATGTCCTTTCCCGTCAGTATGGAAACAGCAGAAGCAATGCGAGTCCCGATTCTGGGTGTCACTGATGTAAAGCGTGCAGGACAACTCCTAGGGAATTGTATGCATTTTACCACTGCTGGTATCTTTCAGCTGATTGCCCTGGCCTGCTTCGCACCAGCAGATTTCGAAGCCTGGGGATTCTGTTGAAGCCGAGGCGTTACCTGCAAGAATGGAATCCTCTCGCTTATGTCATGTAAGTAGGCACTTGGCCCAGGTCCACTTTGTTTCACCGTTGGCAAACTTAATTGATGCAAGGCAAAAGTAGCCGGATCAATCGCATGGCTCTTTGTCTTGTGTCATCTGCGAAACCCGCAGATGCGGAGCTGCTGGTGTCAGCATGATTACTGATTCTCGGGGCTTAGTTACCGGCGTGAGCAGATTGATAGGTCTTTCGTCCTGACAGTGACAAGCAATGGCCTCGTCGATACAGATGTCGTGGCCGGATGGTTCCAGCCTCGACAAGTCAGACACGGATGGGAATGTCAGCATGCGCTCGGAAGGATCTCGTCAGGTGGTGAAAGGCAAACGCGCGACTCAGACTTTGCCTCCGTCGGGTGAGGATGCAGCTGAAGGCAAGCGCAGGCGCAAGGCATCCTCGGCTGCATTGCCGTCCGCCGCACCTGGGGCTGTGGCAGAGGAGGAACTTGGTACATGGTTGCGCGTAGCGGATACCCAACTTCGGGATCATATGGCGCATGTGGAACCAATCAAAGCTGGACGGTCCTATACGAATAAATTGGGTTGCAGGATCGTGCGCCTAGCCTTCTACGCCATGTTCAGGAAGACGCCGTCCGATATGCTCGACTCGACGCGCGGCTAAACTCTTTATGATCCAATGATGAAATACTACTTAGACCTACTGAAGTCGTATTTGGCATACGTCACTCAATGTCAGGAATGATGTTCGCACGCAGCAGAGACATCTTGCAAACGAGTACATCCGTTTGGGGAGTCCGCTGTCGGATCCGAGCTGCACTCTCATGCAGCTGGTTCAGCGGGTGGAGATCGAATTCTCCAAGACGAAGAACTTCGAGACGTCCGAGACCCGCAGCTTGGCACTGATGACAATGACCACTGAAGGAAGGGGTGCGTATGAATTGTCAAGTTCCCTAACCCCTACACCTTCAGAAATATCGTAACTTCAATATGTCCTTTAGCAAATTCCGTGAACCCTAACTTAACTTCACTATGTCTTTTACCAAATCCCCTAAAGCCCTGAACCTTAAGAAGATCGTTACTTCACTAGGTTTTTTTAGCTAATTCCCTGAACCCTAAACCTGGAAAAAGATTGTAACTTCACTGTGTCTTTTAGCAAATTCAATCGCTCGGCCCTACACCTTTAAACAAGATCGTAGCTTCACTATGTCTTTTAACATAATCATGGAACCCTGAACCTCAACAAATATTGTGTAACTTCACTATGTCTTTTAGCTAAATTCCCGAAAACCAAAACCGATCGAAACTTCACTATGTCTTTCAGCAATTTCCCTGAACCCTCAACCTGAAAAAAAGAATCGTAACTTCACTATGTCGACAAGCAAATCCGCTAAACCCTACACCTTTAAACAAGATCGTAGCTTCACTACGTCTTGTAGCAAAATCACGGAACCCTAAACCTTAAAAAATATTGTAACTTCACTATGTCGATAGCTAAATTCCCGAAAACCCAAACCTCGGAAACGATCGTCACTTCACTATCTATGACTTTTGGCAAATTCCCTGAGCCCTACACCTTAAATAAAAAGGATCGTACCCTCACTATGTCTTTTCGCAAATTCCCTAAACCCTAAACTCTACAAGGATCGTCACTTCCATATATCTTTTGCCAATAAATTCCGAAACCGAACCCCGTAAACCGTCTGCCCTCAGAGTGAAACACCTGAGTTATGGATCTGCCGGGCGATAAGATTGATTGGTGAGGGTCCTCCCAGGTTATTAGATCGAGCCGCGTGGAGTCTCCAATGAAATCTGTAGTTAGCGAGCTGAGTCTAAGGAGCATACGGCCAAGGGATCTGTATTTTTTATTGATATCCTTTCAGTCTCACTCCAACGAGCCCTTGACGTTTCGCACTCCCAACATCCTAACCGTAACTTGCCAGCCAAACCCTCAGCCCTTGATCACTAGTCAGAAAGGTATTTAAACTGGTAGCCTAAACTGGTAGCCTTATTCAATGATGGGATCTCCCCAACAAACAATTAATTCGTTCCTAACCCTGAATCCGAAGCCCTAACCCCTACAAAACAACCAAACCCCAAACCCAAAAAAAAACTTAACCCCTTAAAATCTGCAGGCGCTGGCAAGTGGCTCGTCTTCTGCGGTGACCAGTTCCGCACGTTGCCGGCTCCGACCAGTGGCTCTTGGAAGGTGCACCTATCTTGAGTAGATTGTTAGTTAAGACCGGACATCATGCATGACGCGAATCCGTAGTTCAGTGCTAACATTCGTGTAGTGTCACTGTGACCATGGAAGGCTAATGAGTGTTGCCGTTACGACAACGGCTGAGGTGTGTGTGGACGCCTCGACCCAGGTTCCTTACTTGGAGGATGGAAGCAATCGCATGTGGGCCATTAGCCCTTTCCAAACCGAAGAAAAACACGGCGATCCCCCAGCACTCAGCCTAGCTCATGCGGCCCCCGCGGGAGCTCCATCCGGGCGTGCTCCGTCTGCTGCTCCCGCTCCGGCTCCCGTGCCTTCCGCAACTCCGCCTGGCGTTGGCGCTACCGTCCACGCCGTCCCAGTCCGGGACGTGAAGCCTGCAGTGCGTGGACTCTAGTATGCATGTGCAGTCAACATGTCTGACTTGATTTGAGTACGAACACAATAGAGTTCTTGCTTTCAAGTTTACCTTCCAATCTAAGGCCCAGCCGGCTCTGTGGACAGTGACAGAGAGCTGCCCAAACTGGTGTGCTACTGCTACAAAGAGAGAGCTACCTGTGGGGTGTGCGGAAGAGGTTTCGTACAAGAAGCCGCTCAAGGAAGAGCACCGCTGACAACCACGACGCCAGTCGCAGAAGGGGAGAGCACTAGGCAGACTCCCTCGCCCGCCGCGCCTGCTGCTCCGTTGCCGGGACTTGTTCCCACCGGCCCAGACCCGTCTCCGCCTGCACACTTGCCCTTGCCTCCGCCTGCTGCTCCTGCTCCGTTGCCAGGACTTGCTCCCGCCGGCCCAGACCCGTCTCCGCCTCCGCGTGCTGCTCCTGCTCCTGCTCCGTTGCCAGGACTTACTCCCGCCGGCCCAGACCCGTCTCTGCCTCCGCCTGCTCCTGCTCCGTTGCCAGGACTTACTCCCGCCGGCCCAGAGGCGCCCTTGCCCCCGCCTGCGGGCCCCTTGCCTTTGGCCCTTCCAGCCTCCGGTGTCTGCGCCACTGGGTTGCACCCGACAGGGATCATGCGTAACAGTACAGCGGCAACTGCAAAGCCTCAAGCCACACCTCAGCCCAACGTTTCGTTCGTGGCCCCAACACTGGTGCCCCCTGAGAGTTTCTCAGCAGCCTTCTTGCCAGCAGCTCCACCGGCGGCTGCAGCTGCAACTGCGCCTGCTTTTCCAGGCACTATGGTTGCATTTGGCTAGATTGTCCGGGTCAAGAGTTTCAAAGGTTTCGGGCTTGCAGGGAGTCGGGGTTGGATGGTTTTGGATTAAAACCCCAAAACGTAAAAAGATCGTAACTTCACTATGTTGTTTAGCACATTCCGTGAACCCTAAACCTGAACAAAGATCGTAACTTCACTATGTATTTTAGCAACTTCCCTAAACCCTAAACCCTAAACCTTTAAAAGAAATATCGTAACCCCTGAACCGTAAGCCTTAAAACTTCACTATGTCTTTTGGCTAACGACCTAAAGCCTAAACCTCAAAAAAGATCTTTGGTGGTTCCGCATCCTGTGCTGTCGAGATTTTGAGATGTCGGGGTTTAGCAGGGTCGGTTTCAATTTCGGGGTGGTGGGGAGGGGAAGCCGAGACAGGGCCAGAGCATTGTACATTACAGCAGTGCCTTTAGCTAACTCTCGAGAGGATTTGGACTAGGAGTCCGTTTGTGCGTCCAGGGTTTGGAATACTCGGTTACTCGATTCTTCTCAAGTTGAAGTATGTGTTCGAAATTCAAGGTTGAAGAGGTTGGGTCTTGCGATTCAGCGTTACGACTGTCAAGGGGCAGCAGGACCATGATGTTTGTGGCTGATCTTTAAGGTCTTTCTTTGAGTCTTCCGGAATCAGAATCTGGTATGTCTCAGGCCTGTGTCTTCCAGAATCTACAACTGCTGCGTCTGCGGTGTGCGTGGGGGGAGGTGGAGTGGCGAATCACAAGCTTGAGGGGTAGCCTGTGGTTCTGCGCTGTAACATCTCGTAGTTTTTGTTAAAAGTAAGTTAGCAGCCTTCCGATAATTCTCAGTTCTCAGTTCGCTCTCAGAACGGATTAGTGCATGTCATTGGGCCATGCAGGTGGCTGTTCTCCAAACGGTTTGGACCATGGACGTCATAGTGACTAGGTTGTGGGCCATGCAGGCTCTGTCTGTTCTCGGAAACGAAAACAGGGACGTAATCATGATTGGGACAATCTGAAGTCATTCATCAGGGTCGGGCCATAGGTGCGCTGTTCCCAGCACGGATTGGGTCAGTTGTAAAAAGCTCAGAATTCGACAACTGTCACGAGGATCGTGGCCCTTGCACGCAAAAACCTCGTATTTTACGCGCCATGGATGCTCCCTTCTCAGAACGGATTAGACCATGGACGTCATCGTGCGTGGGCAATGGGTGCACTGTTTCTCACAGCGACCATGTAAGTGGTTGTTCTCAAAACGGAATCTACCATGGACGTCGTGGTTGTCTTGGATGCTCTCTTCTCAGAACGGATTAGAGCAGGGATCGGAGGTCGTCGTGGTTGGGCCATGGATGCTCTCGGCTCCAATAAACGGCAACGGATTCAACCATGGACACCGTCGTGGTTCGCGCATGGATGGCTGTGTTCTCAGAATAGATTCGGGCATGTCGGTGTGGCCACGCGCCAACCCCTGTTCCGTTGCCGGGTAGCACCTCCCCCCCTGCGATGACACTGATAACCTGTTCCGAAAGCGCTCACGTGCCGCCCGGCCACCCTTTCCGGAAGCGCTCCGGAACCGTGTGCTTGTGCCTGTGCGAACCCCCCTTCCCCCATAGGAGGACGCTGATAACCTGTTCCCGAAGCTCCGAACCGTGCGCTTGTGCCTGCACGTGCGGCCCTGCCCAGCCCCTCTTCCGTTGCCGGGTACCAGAGTCCTCCCCCCATAGGAGGACCCTGGTAACCCGTTCCGGAAGCGCTCCGAAGAGTGCGTTTGTGCCCCCTTTCCCGTTGCCGGGTACCAGAGTCCTCCCCCCGTAGGAGGACGCTGGTAACCCGTTCCGGAAGCGCTCCGAACCGTGCGTTGGTGCCTGCGCGTGCGGCCTTGCCCAGCCCCTCTTCGGTTGCCGGGTACCAGAGTCCTCCCCCCGTAGGAGGACGCTGGTAACCTGTTCCGGAAGCACTCGGAACCGTGCGCTTGTGCCTGCACGTGCAGCCCTCTTCCGTTGCCGGGTACCAGAGTCCTCCCCCCATAGGAGGACGCTGGTAACCCGTTCCGGAAGCGCTTCCGTTGCCGGGTACCAGAGTCCTCCCCCCATAGGAGGACGCTGTGCGCGCGTCCCTGCCCAGCCCCGTTTCCAGTGCCGGGTACCAGAGTCCTCCCCCCATAGAAGGATGCTGGTAACCCGTTCCGGAAGCGCTCCAAACCGTGCGCCTGTGCCCTTACAAAGGGGTCGGCGGGGGTGGGAGTGGGATACCGGAAGCACACAGAAAACTCCTTTGCTACACCCAGCCCACACACCCTCAACCCCACCCCCAACCCAGCAAAAAAACTGTTGCTTGTCAGCAGGGCGTCTACCCGGTCTGTGGTGTTGTGTCTGTTCGTCTTTCAACTACAACTCTTAACACTCACAGAGATCAAAGGCAAGCCGTGTGCATAGGCTATAACATGTTGTGTTTCATCCGCTTCGATTCTGTGATGTGCTGACGACCTGTCCCGTCATCGTTCGTACAACTTACCATAGGAGGCCCTGGACACTGGAACCTTCCGGGACCCGGCAGAATCGGACGGGTTCATATAGATTTCGGTCCTTTTCGGTTGTTCTGTTCTTCGGATGTTGCGGCGGGTTCTGACTGTATCAAGGGTTGTCTCACGTAACCTAACCTGGACCACCGAGGTCTCTCTGACATCGCAGGCGCGCCGACCTTGCAAGGGGCTTCCAACAAAGCCCCAGCCCCTGCTGCTGCAAAAGCCAGCATGCTGCAGACAATGCCGCACACCATGCCGCCCAGCATGCCTGCCGTGCCAGCGCGCGCCATCATGACATCCAGCATGCCCGCCATGCCAGCACAGACCACGCCGCACACCATGCCGTCGAGCATCATTTCCATGCCAGCGCACGCCATGCCGTCCGGCATGATCGCCACGCAAGCTGCAGCACCGCCCGCCATTCCGCCGCCCACCATGGTTCCCGCCATGTCGCCACCGCCAGCCTACCACCCGAGCCCCGCCCCCGGAGCGGAGCCATTCACTGCCCCTGGACACGCAGGTGCCGTGGCCCGAAATACGTACAGCGGACGTCCATGTCGTTTAAAACAAGTTTAGTTTCCATACCTTGATTTAGTAATAAATATGGATAAAATTAATGAATCAACGGTGGTGCAGTGCATGTCACAGCAGACGTAACCTCTTGAGTGTTGTTTTGCATGCTGAGCGCTAGTGTCAGTCCCTGGTTCCATCCACATATAGGTTTGTCTGTGCTGTGCTGTGCTGATCAGGAATCACCGGGAAGAACGATCCGGGACTTTACACAGGCTCGGTTGCTTAGACTTAAGTGACTGGTTGGTCTTGCTCTGGCCTGGCCTGGACATTGTGTAATCCCTATACGCAAGGCCCCAAGATTGTGCCCTGAATCCTGCATCCAATCCTAAACTTGGTGACCCCTCAGCGTGAGAGTGAGAGACGGAGGGGGAGAGAGAGAGAAAGCGAGACAGAGAGCGAGGGAGAGAGAGAGAGGGGGAGAGAGGGAGAGAGAGAGAGAGTGTGAGGCAGTGAATGAACTCCTGACCGCCAAGTCTTGGATGCTCGAGCGGTGTTAAATCAGCACACAGAAGTTGTAAGTAGTCCGCGCCCGGGCCATGCAGCGGAAAACCGAGATTGAGACTCCACCGACAAGGTCAAAGCCGTTACCGACCCCAAAAGCCCCGGGGAAAAGGAAGAGGTCGAGCGTCCTACTAGAGACAGACACCAGTCCAACACGGGCATTTCCAATAACGAGCACTACGGCATCGACACCCTCCACGGGTACAGGTGCCGCACCTTCCGAGAACATCGAGCCGAAGCGCGCCAAGATGAGCATCAGCACACCACCTAGGACACCGTCATCAGGGGCACCCAGGACACCTATGATTATGAAGACTACGAATCCCCAGGGTGAAGCTACATGCAAAAGTGCTCCAGCGCCAGTTCCAGCTGCGGCGTCGGACAAGTGATTCGGGAGGATGTACAGTACAGTACAGTGCTGTCGATCAGATGCCGATGTCTGTTGAAGCAAAAAGCCTTGTCGCACGCACTAGTGTAGTCCTATAAGTATCTAGGTCGTGCTCAGACTCTGGCTCTTCGAATGCGAATCTTTTATTGAATTCGTGTACCAAGATTCAAATTCTAGCAATGGTATATACCTGGGTCGCAGGATCACTTCGACTGTCCGTGTTGTAGCAGCTTCATGGCTTAATGCTGGTTACATGTCTGCGATGTATCCGTCCCTGTCAGTGATCACTAACACCCGAACCGACAAATTCTGAAGCACAACCCAACCCACCAATGCCCTGAAATCCCTAATTAATGCCAAAGCTCCAACCATACACAACTCAATTCAATGCCCTGCAGCACAAACTTCCGCTGACACCCCTCACTCTCTGAAAACCCTAAGTTTAACTCCGCACTCCACCCCGCCCCATTCAGTCATTGCTATCGAATCTCTCGGCAGGTGACACTGGCGCATGGATGCAGACTCAAGAACTTCAGGACTGGAGTGGAGGTGGGGTGCCTGTGAAATCGTGGGATCTCATCTTTATTTAAGGCTTTTCCCATTCCTGGGAGATGAGAATGAGAAGGGATGCTCTTCAATCCATAGCGTTAGTGCATGTTAGTGCCTAGATTCTTAAATATAGCTCACGAAGTCTGTAAACACCGTCTGGTCCTGTGTAGGTTGTAACGAAAGCCCAGACCCATATCATTAAAACAACTCAGAGCTAGTCTTAATCATTCAGTTTGGTTTCCGGTCTGCTTCTTTGCCGACTGCTGCCACAAAGCCGCCCACTAAAATGCCATAAACTTAGAAACTGGAAATAGCCTTGTTTTGCGCCTGAAGATCCCTACCAGCGACATATCACAGTGTTATGAAAGTACTATATTGACTAATCTCCTGTGGGACCGACAGAAAAAAGATTCTAAGATTGACTACCACAATCCATGCCAATCAAACAACAACAACAACAAGAACAACAAGAAGAAGAACAACAGCAACAGCAACATCAACGACAAGAAGGAGAAGTCGCACGCAACAACAACAGCAACAACAACGACAACAACAACAACAACAGCAACAGCAACAGCAACAACAGTAACAGCAGCCACAACAGCGACAACAGCAACAATAACAACAGCAACAACAGCAACAACAGCAACAGCAACAACAACAACAACAGCAACAACAACACATAACAACAATCACAACCACCACCACCACCACCACAGCCACAACCACCACAACCACAACCACAACCACAACCACAACCACAACCACCACAACCACAACCACCACAACCACAACCACAGCCACAAACCACAACCACAACAACACCACAAACTTCTATCGATCATCAGAAGCAAACCCAACGCTGTGAACTTTGGGCTGGGTCCTGAACAGCGCCAAAGCTTGGGCGTCATTGGGCATCTAGCTGAATCTAGCTACACCGGCAGGTGCCTACGATTACGATGGCTGCGGCTACGAGACCTGGTCGTCAGGAGGCTGGTGAAATTTCTGAAACAGCCCACACTTTCTACCTAACTGCTGCTTAGTGGCTTCGTGGCAGTGATTCATGAGACAGCCTGGCCAGGCGGCAGCACCTTCAACAGCCAGTGGGATCACGAATCCGTGGGACATTGGCCAGGCCACAAAATGACTAATGAAGCATGGCATAGAAGCCTTAAATCTGCAAACCCTACTTAATCAATTGGGAGGATCATTAAAAGCAATCTCAGATTTCAGGAAGGTGCAAGAACTCTATTTCACAACTACTGAAACAACTGTCATTTGGTGGCTGTCGGCGGGCTAGCGGCCAGCATAGGGCTCTGGTGTGTATGAAGTCGGAACACATGAAACCTAGAAACCCTAAACCTGGAAACTCGGACTGGCTTAGTTTATTAGCAGGAGTCCGGGATGCATGAAATTGTGAGATCGCTCGATTTGAGCCAGGTCAAGCCCCATCATAGCAACTTTTGGAACGAATGGATCTTGTAATTGTAGTGCCCCCCACGACGACCCGGACACAGCCAACAGTCCCACCGAACCACACAGTGTGGATCATTGCGTTTCCGCATTCAGCTGACTGGCAGTTGTCTCCCGAAGTTCCCCATCCTTAAAGGCTCATCATCTGCTTTGCCTTGCCACAGGAGAGACCTCGCGCGGCTGGAATCCCGAGAACTACGGCGGTGACGATGCGGAGAGCACCACCGCCTCCATGTCATCGCGACCCACGTCTGACTGGCACTAAGACCTGACTGCTGGGATTCATCATCGAATCATGTTTTTCGGGTCATATCAGTAATAACTGAGACCTGACTGCTGCGATTCGTCATCGCATCGTGTCTCGTGTCATATCATGTCATATCATAAGCATGTGAAGATGGAGTGACAGAGATGCGATGCCTAGTTTTGGATACGAGCCGTAAGCGCTCGCAACAAGCAGAGACGGCTCCGGTCCACCATGTCGGCTGACCCGAGCAACGACACAAGAAAAAAACACAAGCTGTCACTGTCTGTCCGCTGGTGCCATCAAATCAGCACTGCCTGGCTGCCTGCAAACATTTGAGTGTTGGGTGCACGATAACAGTGATTTGCCCCTTGATTAGCTCATTTCGCCCCGCAGTTACGGTAATTAATGATAGTGTCTGATAGTGCCTCGTTCCAAAATACTCAAAGCCGAGGCACTTCCCGCACTTGCGTGTTTGGTCGATGAGCACCTCGAGAGGACAGTGATACGTTTCAGGTGGCGTGTTACAGGACGCTGCTGCCGTTTGTGAGTGCGGCAGGAACTTTGGGATCAAGAACCAGTTGGACCCACCTCAAGAAATACCATTCAAAGGCCGCAAGACACTTCTGAATTGCTTGGCATCTCGGCGGTTACCAGAGTTAGGCTAGTTATACTCCTCATCGTTGGCTCAACGCATACACCCTACTCCCCCCCCCTAAACGACCTCCGCCCAAACCCAGACATTTTCTCCGTTGCATCGGCCAAGGCCCTTGCAAAAGGTTTGAACACGTCGCTCATGGCAATGACTGGCCAGGATCTGACGATGCTGCGCCTTGGACGTCTTTGCTTCGCAGTTGTGTCATGTTTGCCCCGTCTTCAGTTTGTCAGGCCCATGATCTCAAATTCTGCCACGTCACGCAGGCAGCCGGCCCATGTTCTGAAGCCGGGCACGAAGCTGCCAGAATACCTGGAGCCGCAGGCATTGTGTGAGCGCCCCTTCATGTGTGTGGCTCTGTGGTTGCATTTCAGAAGTGCCGCAACTGCAAAACTAATCATTTCTCATCGCAACACTGGATGTACACTTAGGTTGCCGATCAGGAATCTTTGCAGTTCAAGATGAGCTACATTCTATCTTACGAATCGCACCTCAGGCTTTTCATTGAACCAGAGGGGTGCCATCCCCTCTGGAATGGCGTCAAAACCAGCATCCGTCACAGCGGAAAACAAGTGGCACTGCTCAAGTCCATCATCATCTCCAATTGCCTGCACGGACCTTTCCGATCAGGAAAGAACATGCAATCCTTTCAGGAGGCGTGTGAGCACATGTGCAAGGTCATGACAGCTGATGCCTTCGAAGAGCTTGTGGAGTGCAGCTTTATTAATTATCAGACTACTCACTCCTCTACTGTCAGTGTTGTGGTCCTAGCACAATTGTGTTCTGTGTTCCGGGCTAGGTACTAATACTAGTCAGGAGTAGTATTTCGGGGCTGAGAACTTGAAGAGGTTGGTTGAGTTCAGTGTTTCGGAATCCATTTTCGGGAGGGTTCGGTAGGTTCGTTCCTGTGTCAATTCAGGTATGGCCAGTGACGGAGCACCCGAATTGCCGACGAGCATCGAGGGTATCACGGAGTTGCCGGCGGTGCGCAACCTGCCGACACTTGTGGCCAGACAGCACCTTGAGCTCGAGTGACGCTGCCTTAGGCTTTCACATGTCAAGTAGGGAACTTCAACCTCATCTTAACTTAACGACTCCTGACGTAGGTAAAAGCGAAATCTTGGTTTGGCTCTATCGGAGCTCTGAATTGGATCTGTGGCTACTGGTCCCTATTCTCAGCCATCATGGATCACCTGGTGAAGTTGGAGGCCCTGTCATGCGTGCCGTGTTGATTGATAGTCATGTCTTTGTGTTTCCAAACCCTGAGCCCTGAACACCAAGCCCAAAGCCCTACCTTGTTGTTGTTGTTGCTGCTGCCCTCTTGTTAAGTTTAGTTTATGTTGCTGTTGCGGTGGTTGTTGTGTTGTTTGTGGTTATGGTGGTGGTTGTGGTTGTGGCGCCGGTGTTACAGTGTTGGTGTGGTTGGTGTTGTTGCTGATGTTGTTGGTCCGGTGTTGCGGTTGTTGGTGTTGTTGTTGTTGGTGGTGGTGGTGGCGGCGGTTGCTTGTTATTGCTTATTGTTGTTGGCTGTTGGGTTTCGTGACTTATTGTTTGTTACAGTGTTGTGGTTACGGTTGCCATTGTCGTCACGCCGCTGGTGGTCCTGTCGGGGTGTGTTGCTGCTGTTGTGCTCTTTGTTCCTAGTACTAACCATGATTAGCTTATCATCATGATATAAGTAGCGATGCTAGACGAAATAGTTCAGTTTCAGGCGGCTTCTCCGGACGACCGCGGAGAGCAAGGCGATGCAGGGGACGAAGAAGAGGACGACGCGGACGAGGTGTGCTGTTGCTAGCTGCTAGCTCATTCAAACCATCTGTGTATCTGTCACTGTATTTATTTGTTTCTCGTATGGAAATGACTGGCTGCAATGCAGGCGGGCCCAGAGCCGGCAGCAGCAGAGGCAGCTCCTGCAAAGGAGCCGCAGACAAAGGCCGAGTTGTACAAGGAGTTGAAAAGCAACCACAAGAACACACTTCATCTGGTCGCAGCTCTGCTGCATGACCGCGACCTCCGGACGGCCTTGAGACAAATCGAATTCGGGTGTCAACACATACATGCCGAGTACAATGCCTTCCTGGCCAACCAAAAGGATGGAGAGGACAGCCGCGCATTAGATCCAAAAAAAACAATAGTGAGTCATGTCACGGTAAGCCCACAAGCCTGTTGTTACATTGCTGTGTGTGCGCGCATTTGTGTGTGTGTGTGTGTGTGTCTGTCTGTGTGTGTGTATGTGTGGGGGGGGGTTAGGTTGTTTTCGCATGTGGCTTTCACGTGCAATTCCGACCAGGCGGCGTCACTGCAGTGGGCTGCCGACCGAGCAACTGGCCACGGCTGGTTCAACCGCGTGCTGCAGACCCTGGCTTCAACTCACGATCCTGAGATGTTGGAATTGTGTGGAGTAACAGCGGTTGCAGACGTCCTGCCTGGCGCCGAATTGGCGGGGCAGGAGTGGTTTCAACAGGAAGTGCAGAACCTGATGGACTTGTGGGCCTATCTGCTTGCGTTGGCCAGCACCCGCACATGGAGTGAGATCCAGCATGCAGTGCTTTGCCCACAGATGATTGCCTGCGCTTCTCACACCAACCGGCAGGCTGCTCGAGCTGGCATGGACAGGCAGCGACGGATATGGGAAGCCGTCCTCCGCGCGGAGGACGTCACGCTCAACGGGGCAGGTGATGTTGGTGGCGCTGACCGAAAAGCTCTCGGCGCTATGTTGAATGACGCTGCCTTCAATCGCCTGCACTTTGCCCGGGAGTGTGCTGTGCACTGTAAGCAAGCTGGCTGGGATCCAGATTACGAAGACATCAAGCAATTGAACCGTGCGATGTACAGCAAGCCGCTGAACTCAAAGTTTGACTTGGAGGACACTTTCGCTCACTTGGCTGCAGTTCACAAGTTGTCCACGAAGGCTACACAGTTCAACAAGAATCTCGGTTTACAGTCAGTCCGATTTTTCCTGGGGCGTCGTAGGGAAATCGATGTGCGTGTGTGTGTGTGCCACGAATATAAGTCCCTTCTCGTACATAGTTCCAGGTGGACCAGGTACTTTTATGCGACGACGATGCACAGCACCGCCAACAACAACGACAAGTACAAGTGGGCACAGCTAGAGACAACTTTGCGAGACCATTGCGAACTCAACAGCAAGGTCTCGCACAGAGTTGACAACAGAAAGGAGGTCGCTGGGAAGGCTTTCAAAGTCAACGAGAAGTTCGACGAGACGGTGCGCAAAGGGTTCACCAGGGTCAAGCTGGAACAAACCAAGAAAGCCGGCATCATCGCGAACCAGAAAGCTAGCATCGCCACAGGTTGGATACTCAGCCACGTCGCCACCGACTTCAAGGACGCTTCTATGGCCTGGACAGGCACGAACGCAACACGCAACAAGACACACACGCAACAACTAAGTAAAACTCTCGGAGTTTCTCAGACCCAGATGGCAGGAGTGTTCTTTGTGGCAGGGGAGGCCTTCCAACACAAGGAAACGAAGCAGGTTGCGCTGAGCCTGGGCTTTCGTGAGTGGGGTGCCTTGGGGGCTTTGCTGAGTCCGACAGCAGAAGCAGGGGGCGAGGACAGACGGGAACATAGGACTGGAACTAGGAAGTTGCCACTCGCTAGCCAACCAGAAACCCCGACATTGATCCCCTATGTGTAGACGATCGAACTTGCGAGGAGTATTATGTCATCGATATGTGCCCGCCCCACCGGAACGAGTGCCTTTTGCCGCAGTGGTTGTTCAATTGCACGTTGACCGACAATTCTGTCTGGGCCCACGTTCCCACCAAGCTCGTTCATCCACTTGCTTTGCCTCGTCATGTGCGAGCAAATCACGCCGTCGTTCTTAAGAGGACGGGTCCGAATCAAGGATTGGTGAAGGCTGCAGTTGCAGTCGGAACATTCATGAAGGACTCCATGCTCAGGAGTCTTCGGAATGCCTTGGGCTTCGAAGTTCTGAAGCCAGCCAAAGGAAAGAGAAACAAGAAGATCGACTTCGCCAGAGGATTGGTGGAACACTTCTTTGCAAGTGCCAGCGATTTTGAGAAAACGAAGATGGTGGAGGCAATCATGGGGCAGCGTGTCCGGCACCTGAAGGTGGAATGTGCCGAAGAAGTGCTGGAAGCATTTAACGCCCTACCAGCAGATGATCAGGATGCATTCGGGCCAATCAAGTTCCTGAGCAAAGACCAAGCAGACCTCAAGCAGCGAGCCGACTCGAAAGAGCCACGAAATCTGAGCACGAAGGTGCACACGACGCCCGACGAGTTCAAGGACATCATGCCGAACGTGCAGGGCTGCTATTTGACACGACATCCAGTCAAAAAAAGATTTCAAGCCTGCTACCCCGTCGACAGTCCCTTAGACGATTATTTCATAATATTATTTTTTTCAAACCGTAAGCCCGACACTTTAACACCGTATAACTTATGACTTGCGTTAGGAGTCTGATAACTTCGACCTATACTGATTCCGCGTCAGTATTTCGAGTAGAGACTTTGAGATGTGTTCTATTGTATTTACGAGTGCTTCCAGCCGTGCTCAGCCCAGGCGCAGTGCTCTCTGACCGTTTTGGCCACGAGAAGCCAAAGGTGTTCTGTTCGTCCCGCTCGGCAACCTGGTCTGGCCCTGTCCGCCAGCTGACAGAAGAGCAAGCTTTGTGGGAGGTCGTGCAGTGGGCGTGGCAGATGCATGCTGAGCACTACCATCTGTCCAAACATGAGAGAATGCACCGCTCTCAGACAGAAGTCTCTACAGACAGATTGCGGCGCTGTTGAGTCATGTCTATGACATTATGAAGTATACTTAACTTTGTGAAATCAGCTAAGGCCAACCAGAGAAGAGTGCAACAAAGCTGTTGCTAGAGCCAGTAGGAAAACCGATGCTGGGAAGGATTCTTCAGTCTCACATCCGCCGTCAGATGCGGCCAAGAAGCTCTCAGAGATGCCAAAGGCATCCGCTGCTTCGTCGTCGTCAGCACCCGATGCCCATCCCAAGGCGTCGTCGTCAGCTGATGCCGCCAATCCCAAGGCTAAGGCATCGTCAGCGCCGGATGCTAAGTCGAAAGCTTCAGCCAGAAGCAGAGGGCGAGGCCGAGGTCGTGGTAGAAAGTAGTTGACGTTTTAGCTTAAACTCCACAACCTAACCTAAACCCTAAACCTGTGCGAAACTTGGCTGTTCTACCGGACCGTGAAAGCCTGCCACGTACAATACGATGCTCGCTTGCCTCTGACCCGGACCTGACTAAAGTTGTGCAGCTTTTTCGGAAGAAAACGGCCAACCGAGAGCGCGAGAGAGAGAGAGAGAGAGAGAGCGAGAGAGCGAGAGAGCGAGCAGTGAGAGACACTCCTTGCATGTCCTAGATTGTATATGTTCCATATTAAGACTACAATCCGTACGACTACAGACATATATTCATAACACATATGTATATATATATGCATATATATATATATACATGTGTATCATATATGGCGCCTGAACCCGCTTATCACAGCGGGGTACCAGGCAGCGGGGGTCCAAGGGGTGCCTATGAATATGTTAATAGTATCTCAAAAATATACTCTGTCCATAGAATGTTTGTTTTGCCTTTCTTTTCATCTGCTTCTATCCTTTTATAAAGGGCATCTTTGAAAGTTCGGATGCCACGCTCACTGTATTGGGCGTGTCCTCTGGTTCTGTGGTGTTCTATATTATTTTCTTTCAGATAGTCTTGTATAGATCAACGCGCCTTCATCATCTGTATATAATAGTTTACACTTCCCACCCATTTTGTTAAATCCTTCAATTAGAGCACTTGCTACATCTCCTTCGCTTTTGCTTTTAATAGGTAAAACAACCNATCTATCATCAGTGAGCCCACCTTAAACTTTTGGTCGGGAAGGTCATTTATAAAGAACAAATCAAATTGGAATTCGTGAAAAGCTCTTGGAGGAATGTAGGAATTTTGTCCTCTCATTTGCCGCTTTTCTTCAACATTTTTCTTAAAGAATTCTTCAATATCTTCTTTTGTAATCCTGACGTCCTTTTCCCTACTGTCTTTTAAGGTTTGGGCTCTACTCCCAAATCCTGCACGGCCATAGTAAATATTGCTTATAATATCTTGTTTAGAAGTCATTATAATAAACAAGATATTATTTTTCTTCTTCTAACCCCTTTAAATAGTTCTGATGTTTTTGTTGTTCCTTCTGTTTTAANCATAGTAAATATTGCTTATAATATCTTGTTTAGAAGTCATTATAATAAACAAGATATTATTTTTCTTCTTCTAACCCCTTTAAATAGTTCTGATGTTTTTGTTGTTCCTTCTGTTTTAACCAATCTTGATGTTTTTGTGATTTTTCGTGTCGCTTAAAATGATGAGGTGTATATTGCTTTCCGCATCCACATATTTTTGGCTCAAACAACTTGTTTT
>BGNK01003095.1:45212-76449 GCA_003297005.1 Symbiodinium sp. clade A Y106 | reverse complement strand
CTCTCGAATCAAACCAAGGCCTTGAGTCATCATAGCGCGCAGGTAAAACAATCCAGAGTGGATGTCGGTTGCAGAGCTTTGCGGTGAGTTGTTCATTGATCATCCAAGCTGTCAGTTTATACTCCTTCTTCTTGTGAGGTCGAGCAGTGCTTAGGGAAACCATACTTGTCACCATGGACATGTCTGACAATTACCAATGTTTTAGCGCCGGCTACAAGAAGTTGGCCGTTTGCATTTTGTTCGAGTTGTTATTCGTAGACAGCAGTGCGGAAAGCTCCTTGCAGTCAAGCACACAATCGTCCGGGTAGCCCCTGCCAGAGCCCGCCTGATGGATGGGACAAGCATAAACGTTTACTTTAAAGTGAATACGGCAGTTCGGTTCACCTGGAAAGGGGAAAACCGATGCCGCAATGGCAGCCTGCACCCTGATGCTATTCGAAGAGCCTTGGATCCTACATCAAAGGCTCGTATAGGCACCTCCGGAAGTCTCACAACATAGCTGGGAAGGCTGCATGACTCTGAGTCCAAGAATCCCGAAGCCGTAAGCCCGCGATACGCGAGAGCTGCGCTCAGCCACCCATCGTGTGAGGCTCGCACTGCTGGGGATGACACCCTGGCTGATTTGATTTGGGGGCTGGGTTAGTTTGAGGAAAATTGGGAGGGTCTGGGAATTAAGGCTTGAGGATTCAGGAATCGGGCTCAGGCTTCGTCTTCCTTCTGCTGGTTTAATCTTATAGCGAAGCCGAGCTCGCGCGGATGCGTGAACCCTGAGACGTCCGAGGATGTGCACCACCTTGGTGCTCGAGGCCCAGAACTTCAACTTCCTTTTTCCCATCTCTTGGCCCTGGCCCGGGCCCAAGGCTTCAAGAAGCCCCAAACCCCGGGCCTATAACCCCAAAATAGTAGGATTCTTAT
Source organism: Symbiodinium sp. clade A Y106 (assembly GCA_003297005.1). Lineage (NCBI taxonomy): Eukaryota > Dinophyceae > Suessiales > Symbiodiniaceae > Symbiodinium > Symbiodinium sp. clade A. The sequence continues at coordinate 75,534 of BGNK01003095.1, read as the reverse complement.
CAGGAACCCTAATAAAGGCCCAAGGTTTCTTAATCAGGTTCCTACATCAAACCCCCCCAAACCCTTATAGTACCCTTTAAAGGAACCCTTGTAGATCCCAAGGGTTCTTAATCAGGCTCCTATATAAGTCTTAGAGTCTTAGAGCTTTCTTGAAGGTACCGAAAGAAGGGTGCAGTCCAGGTTGTACAAACTCGGTTTCGCTGCTCAACTTCAAAGCTGGGGTTCATTCTGCTGAGACTCTAATCCCTAAACCCTAAACCCTAAACACCCCTTAATTAAGGAATAGACCCTAGGGATCCTAACATAATTTACGGTCCGAACTTGGTTGTTGCAGGGTTATTGAGTTACATGGGTGGTTGTCAAAATTATGGTCCCTTTTTGGGTCCCTATTAGAATACGGCACCTATTATTTAGGGTACCCAAAAAAGGACCCTAATTTTGACAACTACCCAGATGGATTCTTTTTCTCGCTTTGTTGCAGCTGGGCTCCCGAACCTGCTTTCGAGGCTCGGCTGCGACAACTGCGGCCACAAGTGGTGGGCCTTGCTTCTGACACCAATCACTCTGGTCTATGTTTTCGGGAACCCAGGCCAGCTTTTTCTTGGGGTCAACCGTGGTGTTCTTGTCGATATCTAAGTACGTTGCTGCCGATGGTCAGTCTTCAGATTCTTGACAAGGAACGCGCCGCTCCGTCGCGAGGAACTGCGGTTAGCTTTAGCTGAAATGGCTTTCGCTTGGTCATCTACAGCAACACTGCAATAGAAACCAAGCCGCATTCTATCATATATGTGAGTATACAGATCACCAAGCAGCATACGGCTCTTACAAACTTCGGAGCTGTCTGCCCAAGCATCGGCAGACGTCCCAAGAACCCTGAAGCCAAACCCTGGGTCCTATAGAGTCTCAAAGGTACATGTTTTTGCCAATGCCCCAAACATTACACCATATTAAACCCTAAACCTGGACCTACTGATTCCGCACATCTGCGCAGGGGCGCTCATGAAGCGTGCGGCCTTCCTTGGGCCCATCGTATGCATCCTCACGGCTGCTGGGCCGTTGTTTGCAGGTTAGGGCGACGGGTGTTGGGGATATGGGAGCTGACGGTCGTTCTGGCAGTCGTTGTGCTATCTACACGCTGCACATCTCTTTTCCAGCCGGTCACGTCTTTGGATACTGATCTGCCACACCATCTTGTTCTTCGTTCGGGAGTCTCGGAACATTTGGTACCCTGACGTAGATCCGAAAGAACAGAGGGGTCTCTCTTCCCTGAGAGCCCAATACCCCTTAATTAAGGAATATACCTTAAATCATTAGGGGCTTCATATTATGATTTCAGCTATATTCCTTAAGGGGTATTGGGCTCTCTGGGTTCAGTAGAGGCCTCAAGGTTGGAACATAGGCTTTTCCCATTGTTCCGAGCTTGAGGCTAAGGCGTGGATGGCAGTGTTCCATCTTTCTTGCTCCTGCTTTAGCCCTAAACCCTGAGCTTAAACCTTAAACCACCCTGAACCCTAAACCCTAAACTTCCTAAACGACCCTAAACTTCCTAAACGACCCTAAACCCGAAGCTTCAACCCGTTCCGTTTGGGCTTCCCGAAACCCAGGTGGCCTTGGCCTGGCTCGGTGCCGGGGACTCCATCGCCGTGGCTTCGTCATAACATATCTATATAACATTTTACATTTTTATGGATATTTAAACCCAATAAGGAATAAAAATGTAAATTTTTTAATCCTATCCCAACCATGAACTAGGTGGCGGGATCCATCCCGGCCCCTTGCAGGCTGGGCAATGAGCTTTTTCTTGGCTCCTTCAAGGGCTGTACAAAAGGTTCTATAAGTAGGGCGGCTTTTCGGGATTCTATAGTTGGGGTTGCTCCACAAGGTTCTATAAGTAGGGCGGCTTTATACTTTAGGTTGCTCTAGAAGGTTTCTTGTTTCAAGGCCAGGGTGATCATCAACTGTAGATTGTGGGCTGGGTGATGTTTCCAGGTCTTGAGAAGGTAGTAGAACGCTGTCTGCCACAGTTTGACTCCGAACCTGGTTATGGGGGCTTCCGAAATTAGGGGTACCTTATTTAGGGGTCCTTATAGTAAGGATCCTACTATTTAGGGTACTATATTAGCGTGACCTATTTTCGGAAACTCCCTTATGCAAGCCCCGAACTTGGACAGGGCCTTCGAGTCTGTTTCGTCATCCTCGTATGTGCTTGAGTCCTTTGCTCTGGACAGAGGAGCAACCACGTCTTTCTTCCGTCCTTGGCGGAACTCTTCAGCGTTGCCTGGCCGAGACAGCTTCCCAGAGAGCCCAATACACCTTAATTAAGCAATATAGCTTAAATCATAATACGAATCCCCTTATTATTTAAGGCATATTCCTTAATTAAGGGGTATTGGGCTCTCTGGGTTCTGTTGATGAATCGCGTGTCGGATGGGGCTCAGGCTTAAGGGATTGAGATTGCTGGTTCTGTGCTGGTTCTAAACTGATTCTACACCCTCCCCGCTTCAGAGCTACATGTGAATCGTGAATCGCCCTTTCCGTCTTGCTACGAATCTGCCTCCTGGGTGGTTGTCAAAATTATGGTCCCTTTTTGGGTTCCAATTAGGGTACCCGAAAAGGGACCCTAATTTTGACGTCAAACACCCGCCGAATACCGACAAGGCCCACATATGCCGAAAGCATGCACTTAATAGTTAGTGTGTCACATGTGCCGACTTCTGCATGACGCTGATTCGTCTACACCAAAAAGTTGGTCTGTCCGAAAGACGTGTAGGAGGCAAGATCAAAAGCCAAACTCCCACCAAGGTCAACATTCTGCTGCCTTTGGCCCAGGTGGGCTCTTATGGCCGCAACCTGAGAGCAGTAGTGCGAGGCCGAAGGGCCTTGGGGACGTAGAATCTGCGCAGCTTAGATGGTCTCTTATTTCAGTGCACTTCTTCTTCAGCTGATTTTCCGCTCTTTGGCTGAGTGAAACAACACAAAAAATACCCAAACATCCTGAGCCTTCAGGTTGAACCCTGATCACAGCGCCGAAATGGCCCGAAGCTCCTTTTTGTCCCGAAAAGCAACGGACCAGGATGCTGCGAGTCTTCATGGCATCTGGAGAAGAACTGGCTGCCATTCCTGTGGAGCAGTTGACGACGGCCGGGATGCTGAAGTGCGACCTGCAGAGGCTCTCAGGCATCCCAAGATTTCGGCAAAGATTGGTTCAAGAAAGTGGGACTTGCTTGGAGGAGGACGCCGAGATGGAGGCAATGACTCTGCAGTTGGTTGTGTTACCTTTTACAAGCGCATCAGAGCCAGAGATGGACGATATCATAGGGGCTGCTGCAAGTGGCGTCACATCGAAGGTACAAGAGTTTCTGCAAAAACAGATTGACCCGAATTTCCTTGCTTACAATGATGAAGGTGTCTTTGTTACACCACTCGTTGCGGCATGTGAGAAAGGCCACACGGAAGTTGCAGAGTTGTTGCTACAAGCCGGTGCTGAAAAGGAGTCTTGCGACACTGGCGCTGACAGCGAACAATTCAACATTGCATCCAAGATCTTTGGGCGTCCAAATCTACAGTATACTTTTGATTTCTTTTAAGTCTATGCATGCTTCCGTCGGCAATACTGTTTGAACGGTGGAATCGGTGAAAGAGCGCAAGACATGCTCAGGATGTCCCAGATGACCGACAAGAAGCTCGCGAGCAAAATGCTGGAAGGCTTCGATGACTTTGCACGAGGCAAGACGCCTCTCTGGGTGGCCTCTGAGAGGGGCCATGCTCGAGTTCTACGATTGCTTCTAGAGGCTCGGGCTGACAAAGACTGCCAAAACACCTTTGGACAATCGCCTCTTTGGATCGCATCAAGCAAAGGCCATGTGGATATTGTGCGCTTGCTTCTGGAGGCACGGGCGGATAAAAATCGTGCTGACACCGTGCTGGGCGAGACGCCCTTGGGCATAGCCGTTGCGAAAGGCCATGCGCAGATCGCGAGCATGCTCTTGCTGGGCTAAGAGGTCTCATACCAGAAGAAGTCAGAACCAGACAGCCGTAGCAAGAGCACGCGGAGTAGCAACCCAAAAGCAAGACTCGAAAAAGACGAGATCAGGTCTTCAACCTAAAACTTGAAAATGTTTGCTGGGTCAGTGGGCTTTCGCAGGCGGTCCTTGACTTGAGGCACCCTGATAGGGGTCGGCATCATGAATTCCTGAAGTCTCCCCTTTATAGCCCTTGAATAAACATACTAGAATCTGCCCCAACACCTTGTTCCAATTATTCACGTCGCTGTGTTAGAAAACCTTCATGTGGCTGAGGCTTCTACAACTTCGCGGTGATTGTCACAGTGCCCACTCTGCGGCATCAGATGAAGGATCCGAAGAAGCCGCCAAGCTCAATGGGAATCGGGGTAATGTAGGGGCCTTAATAAGAATTAACTATACTTTTTGGTGGGCTTCCTTATTATGATCAAATCATAATGGCCCCAAAACCCCAATATTAGTGAATGTGAGTCTCCCGGGCCCTTGGTAAGTCAATGGCGACGACTCCCCAAGGACAGCTCCAGCAGCCATTCTTGCACCTCGGAGCAGAGAAGAAGTTTGTCGGCGGTGATAGACTTGCTAAACCATTGACTGCTGCGGTTCGGGGTGTGGCGAAGGTGTCTATGTGGCAAGGGTGACCGTGTTCGAGCAAGTTTTCGAGTTCCCACACTTTAGCCCTCCACCTCCAATAGTTGCAAGTCGGCCTTATTACGGCTGCGTGGTTGTTGAGCCGTTGATTGCGCCGGCAAATGTTACTAAGTCGGAAGGATCTGCAAACTGCTGACCCACGCAGAACAACCGTGGTCTCAGAACCAGGCCCGCCAGGACCACAAAAGCCTAAACACTAAGCCACCAGGCATACTTCGTTGCTCCTTGGCAGCAGCCCACGGTTTAGGGTTTAGGGTTTAGGGTTTGGCAGCCCGCTCCCAGCACATCTCAGGTTGGGAGTGAGGTGGCACGGAAAGTCGAAGCTAGGAACCATTGCTTCTTGTTACTGCTCTCGCGAAGGATCCCGTGATTTGTGGATATTAGAACCCAGGGTTTTGTCTGTCAGGTTCCTACATTATGATCAGACCTGAGGAATTCCATCCTGGCCGATTTCTCACAGTGATGGCACATGAATAGCTTTTGCGAGAGAAAGCTTGAAGCCAAAGGGCATCACACAGACTAATTAGGGGATGTAGAAAATTACCAATACTATTTTGGGGGGTTCCTCATCGTAGTACTTATAGGGCCCCTGTACTCGTGCATTCTAGTAGGGCGGAGGCAATGCGACATGATTCCAAAGTGTGGTTTGACTGCCACCTACCAGGATATCGTAGAGCAGTTATGGCACATGCAGGCATGCATGCCTGGGCATGAGGCTTTGGCGATGTTCTTGCCGATCATGATCTTGGGCTTCCTGGCAGCATTTGCCTGACAATCACAAGCCGTTACCCGGTACATTGAAGAGGCTCAGCATTCCTTCGTGTGCAGAGGCAGTTTATCCCGGGGTTAGCATCACTGCAAAGTCCATTACCTGGAAGCCGGAACAAGAAAGACCTGTCGGCCCCCGAGCACTCCAAGCGCAGCAGCCTGCAAAGAGAGGCTACGCCGGCTTCGGCAACGATGTCAGGAACTCAGCTCTCGGAGTGACCGCGGGACTCCGCAGAGTTCCGAGGTGGCCCCAGTCCGAAACTCCCGACGCTCTGAGCCCCCCAAAACGAAGGCAGCACACAGTTATCAGGCTTATCAGAGTCAGAGTCCTTTCATTTCTGAAACTCCCATATCTGGCATCCCCCGAAGAGACATATTTATGGCATGAGGTCCCTGAGAACTTGGTGGACGGCATGCGCGAGGACCCGTCGCCCCGGAATGTTGGAAAGATTCCGCAAAGCTGGAACTGAGCATGTCTTGCAGTGTCAAGTGTCGTAAGTTTTGGAAGTCTAACAAATTCTCTAGAATAATGGAAGTCTTTAGGGCTTGGCTTTACAGGAGCCACCCTATGAGGCCCAGGCTCCCCAGCGAAGGATTCCGAATCTCAATTGGAGCTTTTCAGGATTCGGAGAAGTTCAGTTGTTATTTCACCTCAACGAAACAGAACAAAACTGCTCCCGCCCGCCCGTTGCAATACTTCACCTGCTTTTTTCAACGAGAGCCACAAAGTTTAGGACAAAGTCATAAAGGTCCTGGGCCCAACCCGAGACCGTTGACCTCTGCATATAGTGAGCCCCAGAAAGTTGGAGCATGAGTTTAGGAGGATTAGTGCTGGGATCCCTTCTACTTTAGCTTAAGGGCATGAGAATACTCATATTCCAACTTTCTGGCTTCTACTTTAGCTTGACTGCGATGGAAGAGTCCCTGGACTAACCGAGACACGACAAATGGCCTACACCCCTTACATGTTCTGACCCCGCATGAAGTTTCACCTTAAAGACAGGTGGCTCCTCGGTACAATGGGCTAATTACTCTAAGGGTATTGTGCAACATGGTCCCCAAACTCTTGCCTGGAGGAGAACTTTGCCTTGAGACTGGGATCACGACAAAAAGCAGTGGTAACAACAGTCGTGATAGGCAGAGGTATTGCAGCATCCGTAGCAGTGTTCGTGGCTCGGGACGCAGATGACGGGCCAGTAGGAGCTCTCTTTTGAATGCGGAGCTTTTCGGATTGGAACCCATGGCATGCTGCGTCGGAAAATCAGCGACGCCGCTGGAGACCTACGCCAGAGCACTGCCCAGTGACGCGGACGCCACTTGGTATCACCCGCAGATTCTCCCAACTCCCAGTTTTGGAAACTTCCTCGGTTCATCATTCTCCCAGGAGGTCTCAAGCCTTTTTGTGTGCCAACCACGGGCTCAGGCAGCTCCGATGCTCTTCCCCATGTACACCGTCTCCGCAAACATGCTACTCAAAATGACGCAGGTCGAGCCACACGAGGAGTTAAAGGCAGGAGCTCTGACATGCCATGGGACTTATGCGGAAAGATGCACACATGCCGAAAGATCGGAGCGCGTTTGGGAGTCTTTGTAGTATCGTTGGGGCTGGATGCTTACATGTGATGCTGCGAAGATGTGTTTTCTGATGGTGTGCTATGGTGGACTACAAGAGCATACATTATAAATGTCATGTTCCGAGATCAAGGTTCATGCGCAAGCCTACGGTCGTCGCAGTAGCAGGGCCGCTGGCAGAACTGAGATGACTGCGCGGGAGGAAGGTGAGCAAAGGAGCACTCCGATTTCTATTTCTGAAAGAGCCTGCTGGATTTAAGTGGCCACCACCAAACCGCAAATGTTGTAGGCGAGGGGCCCCTTCAGTCAGCGGGGAGGTTTGGTAAGGGACTGGTGCCTTGGAGGCGCGGGGCGAGCTCGTCGTCTTCAGCGACGACATGGGCAGAGCAGCCTTCGTTTCGCATCAGTGGCTTGCGACTGAGCACCCGGATCCCGACTTCAAGCAGATGCGCAATCTGCAGGATGCAGTGAAGCGGCTCCTGAGTGGCCGTGGATCTGTTTCACTGGACCAAATTACTGAAAGCTTCGTGCGTACTGCGAAGCCGATTCCCTTGCAGGAATTTCAGCTGCGGGCCTTGTTCGTTTGGTACGACTATTTCTCATGTCCACAGCTGGAGGAACGGAAGTCTTTCGGTGCAGATGAGACGGATGGAAGCCGGCAAGCCAGTGCTATCAACAGCATCCCAGCTTACGTAGCCAAGTGCCGCTTTTTCCTGGCTTTATGCCCAGTGCTCGATTGCCCCTTCGAGGGCAAGGTGTTGACAGCGGCCACGTGGAGCCGGAGGGGGTGGTGCCGCCTAGAGCGCGCTGCGCGAGAGCTGTCACCAGACAGCACTTGGATTCTGATTCGCAGCGATACTTCCATGGAAGTCGTGGGCACAGTGCTATCGTTTCCGAGTGGATGGGTTGGTGAAGGCGACTTTACAGTTGCGGATGATCGGCAGAAGCTGGCCCCCGTGATGCGGCAGATCTTGGTACAAAAGTTGAATCAGTGCCTTCGAGCAGGCGACCTTCCTGGGTTCCGGCGGCACTTCAACCTCCAGGCGGTCCATCTACGAGGCCTGGCAATTGAGCCAGTGGATAGCATGCTTTCGGGCTGTGATGGCGACTCAGTGGCAGAGTTCCTCCATCAGAATGGATTAAGGAGCGTCGACGAGACCGATGGCGCAGGATGGCGTCCGCTGCACTACGCTGCACTCGCAGGCAACACGGCGGTAATGAAAGGGCTGCTGGAGCTGCGCGCCGACTTGAACCAGCGCACATCGAAGGATGAGCCGATGCTGGGCTTTCCGCCTTGGACGTCGGTGCTTGAGATTACTAGCTTCTACAAGCACCACGAGGCAACACGATGGCTTCTTGCGGTGAGGGCCCAGTTGGAGGGTGGACTTGCTGGCAGTCCTGTCGTCTTTGCGGCAATCTCTGACAATGCAGAGGGTATCCGTCAGCTCTGTGTGGCAGGCCTTAAGCCACTGGCCAATAATGTGGTTGGTGCCACCAACTTGGAGGCTGCAGCCTCCTATGCGGCCGTCGCAGCTTTGAAGGAGCTGGTGCTGCAGGGGCGCCCGGATGCCTTGGAGCTTTCAAGAGCGCTCTGGGGTGCTGCAACTTTTCGGGGTGGCTCTGCGGAGCTGGTGCTCTACCTCCTCGAAATCCGTGCCGACGTAAATTTTCAGTTCAAGTTGCCTCGCGACTACAGGCCGCTGGGCCGGCTGCTTGTGGGCCTGAAGTCCTTGCAGCACCGCATCGGCCTTAAGCCCTCCGTGATGACGGCTCATGCCTATCACCTCCACGGCAGCACTCCACTGATGCAGGCCGTGAAGTCGGCTCAGTTCGAAGCTGCAGCGGCCCTCATTGCCGCCGGTGCCAGGCTGGACCTCCGCAACTGTCGGCACTGGGCCGCGGCCGACTTTGCCAGGGGACAGTCGATCCCACATTTCCTTCAGCTGGGTCTGGAGGGTGACACCTCGGAGTGCCGGAGGGTGTCCTCACTGGCGATACCTGACGGCTACGTGGAGGTTCCATTCTAGGTTCGAGGAAGCTCCTCGTTTGAAGTGCGGAGTGGTGGGCGACGGGATGCTCCCAGTTTTCAAAGGGGGAGCAGGCCCGCATAATACATGTTTTGCAAGCTGCAGCCAAAGTGTGCTCGTATCCGCGAAGTGGAGAACAGGGCCCCCGCTGTGTTCCTCGCTCATCGAGGAGTTCACTGCTGCCCGGATCGGAAGCACCCAGGGCACCGAAAATCCTGGACTTAGTAGCGTGCGTGCCAGGCAAAGTCATCACAGAACGTGCCACACTGCTACATGCAACTGTACGTCTATGTATATACTAAATAAACATATATATATATATAGAGAGAGAGAGAGAGACAAATGTACATATATACATGCATATGCACATATATTCAGGTATAAGTATATAATATATATATATAGAGAGAGAGAGAGACCTGCATACATACATACATACATGCATCAATATATACACACTAAGCCTACGGGCCTGTTAGGTCTATGTGTCTACCCACATACAGTATGTATGTATCTACCTACATACATTATATCTATCTTTCTGTATGTACGTATGTATGTACGCATCTATGTATGCATGCATGTATGTATGTATGTACGTATGTGCATTGTGTGTATAATGCAGATCCACATATGTATGATCATATACCATCTTCGACCGAGTCATTTCCAAAGCGAGGACCGGCCGACGGGCTGGTGGGCCTTCGATCGCGCCTGGGAGCTCGGGAACCTCACGGCCCGGGCCCCCAGGGAATTGGAGGGGGGGGGGGGGGGAGGACGCGGTTTTGGTTTTAAGAAATCTTCTTTATTGTGTATCTGGTGGAGTGCTGGCATATAGTATTCGTCGNCACCGCGTGACTCCCGAGGGGGAGTGCGGCCCGTGGGGTGGGGGGCCCTGCCGTCCGCCTGGGAGGGTGGGGACCCCCCGCCCCGGGCCCCGGGGGAATTGGGGGGGGGGGGGGGGGTTTCAGACTTCTTGTGATTTAGAGCTTTGCTATTTAGTGTCTTATTGGGGTCTTATGGCATTAAATAGTGACCTCTGAAGCCTGGGGCCCACGAGACTTCCGGCTCCTGGCCGCAGGTTGCCGGCGCGGGCTTGGACTTGATTGTGAGCCCTGGCCCTCAATGGAAGGGGAAAGAGGGTTTAGGGTTTAGGGCCCGAGGGTGGGGAAGGAGGGGCGAAGCGGATAGTGAAGAAGAGTAGCAGCAGTGGCAGAAGCCAAAGCAACAACTATTTCAGAAGCATGACGAAGATGGTCGTGGCAGCTTCAGAATTCCGGTTTCGGGACAAAGGCAGCTTCGGGTCTCTACCGCAGCAAATGTGGCTCCTTGCTTTGTGGGCATTGAAGCTGGCTGTAGAGTCGGCATTCAGGACGAGGTTTAGTGAAACTAAGAGCAGGCAGCTTCCGTTCTGGAGGCCCAGAATCCACACCCTCCAGGCCTTCCTTGGGCGCACAAATAGGCCAGTGAAGATACATTGAAGCAAGTTCCTGACCAGACATCGGTCCGTGTTTCGAACGCTTTTGGGCCTTCGAAGCTCGAGGCTTCCATGACCGTCACGGCCTTTCAGAGATGCAAAATCCAAGCTACTTGAGTTCACTGAAAGCGCATACAGCTCCCTAAGCCCTGGGGCCCAGCCCAGGAGTCCTAAAGAGAGCCCAGGACCATCAACCTCCTCATGACAGAAGCCATCTGGATTCCCTGTACAGTGCCGGTGCCTCAGTCTTTGCTTCCGACCTGGGGGGGACTTTGGAACTGAAGCTTCCTGGCTTCGCAGCGCTTCCGGAGACGACTATGTACACAAACACGACTGAAGGCGAATCCTGCGGACGAACTCTGCACCAGATTCTCAGAGCCAGAGCCACCCCTCAAAGCGCGGAAGACAAAGCTTCTCACCTCCACTCCGAGTTCCGCGGGGCATCAAAGGTCCGACGTGGGGCTCTCTGCCCTAAACCTGAAACTCCCGAAGGGCCAGGGCCCAATGGCAAAAGCCAACTCGTACAACTATCATTAGGAGGACCAGAACCCCCCCCCACTTCGAAGGAATGCAGGGAATCCCACCGAGCCACCGAGGCTCGCAGTGGAAGCCTCCTTCCCAGGCTGCTTGGCCTGGAGTTCTTTAGAGGGCGTTAAGAGGAGTTTGATGATAGAGTCGAGGTTTCGTATTTTCTGGAGACGGCGAGACAGGAAGTTGAGGAATATGAAGTCCATTGTGGCCTGTTGCTTATCGGAAGCGGCCAGAGCATTCAAGCTAATGGCCGTCCATCTTGCATGTATGGTCTAGTGAGTGTCCTGCGCAGGAGTCTTCCGCCGCGGTCCCCGCTGGGCGAAGAAGGCAGGGAAGGGCTTGACTCTCGACCTCTTGGAACCTAATCCCGGTACAAGAACCCCTCTGAAAGTCTCGTATGAATCACACAAGCCATGCACCCAAGAGCACGAGCCTTCCAGCATTGCAAAAGGGTTTCGACGCAGGTTATGCGAATCAGCTTCGCGGCTCTGAGATTCATCGTCGCGACAGGCATCGAGTCCTTCGCCCTCTGGCAGTTGGAATTGTGCAGCTTGCATCATGAGCAACACCCTAAAACCCTGGCCTACGCCACTTCAGTTTAACGTCGCCAAGTTCCGAAAGAGGAGTCATTGCATTTAGCCTCCACAGACTCCTTCTGAGCGCACCCGGCGCAAGTCTCCTGATAGTCTGCCCTTCATATTAGAGTAGGAATCTGATGAGAGTTCTGTAAAGGCTCGCGATAAGGGTGTTATATGTGTTTGAGGGCTTCGGGGCTTTAACTGGCTACACTGCTAACATAATGTACCCCAAACCCTACTTCAAATATTAACTCTAACCCTTAGGAAGACCGTATAGGAAAGACCTTAAAACCCCACGAGTAACACCCTGTAAACACCATAAGTGCGACCCCTATCAAAACCCATCAGAAAGCCTGATAAGCCCCGCAATCAAGGTGGTACGCTAAAGATACTAATAAGGTTGCTTTTCGGGTACGATAAGGTGGCCATGAGCGCTCTGGTTGCCGCCCTCTTTTGCCACACAGCTGCAAAGTTGAAAGGGTTCAGGGATTACGTAGGCCTTGGGGTGAGAAGGGTTTATTCGGATTTCGATAGAGGAGGCCCTAAACCCTAAACCGTGGCACAGAGTTTCTGGCGGCGAGGGCAGGTCAGGAGGGGTCGTCTCGGGTCAAGTAGAATTGGGGATTTGGGCATGGTGAGCATCTCGATCATGTAGGGGCCTTATCAGGTTGAACAGGGTTTTGTGGGGGCTATATGGTACTGTAACTACAGTAATGAATCCTGACGAGTAGCATTACTGAGTATTCACGCTTCTATATTGTGCTGAGTCTTTACTATGTACGGATCGGGGTACGACGTCACCCTATAGTGGTCGTGGTGCGGGGTCAAAGTTCACGAGGGCTTTCTCGGCCCTCATCTCCCAACCCCTCAGAGCAAAGTCAACGCTTCCCTGCGACCGACGATATAACATGGAGGTCGGAAGAGTTGGTAATCATATGCCCATAGTCCCCCACAAAATCCAATGCAATGCAGTTTAGGCCACAGTCCCCAAACCTATTGTTGTTCAGATGCGGGCTTCCGGTTTTCGTTGCGGCCATGGCTCCTGACTCCGCCTTCTTTGAAAGAGGTTCTCTGCGGATTCTATGAGGCTTCTATAGGGGTTCTTGCAGGGTGTCGAAAGGTTCTTAAGGGTGTTCGTTCTTTAAGGGTCGTCCAAGGGTTCCATGCCCCGTTAAGTTTGCAGAGACCATCCTTCCTGGCCGCCAAGGCGTGTGCAACAACATCGTGACTTGGCGCACCCAGATATCTAACGGAGTACGACTACAGGGGCCTTAGTACCTCGAACATTTTCTTGATATCTTGGACAATTAAGTCGTTCCTGGGGAGCATGATCCGTCATACCCTAACCCGCTAAATCCTAAACTCCTAAACCCTACGGACTGAAATTGAATCATATGGGACCTTGCAGAAACGGAAGACGAAGGACTGGAATCCTGGAAGTCAGGAGCCCTCGCAAAGGAGGGAAGCGTAGTAGAGTTACTATAGGGGCCTTAATGATTAGAATAGGGTTTTGGGCTCCCTTAGCGTGTACTTATGATAGTAAGGAACCCTGAGGAACAATAGTCATGATTATCTAGGCTTCTGTAGTGATCCTCTTGATCTCGGGTCATTGAGTTGGTTTTGGCAAGCAACCGAAGTCAGTCCACAAAAAGAAGTGTTGGTGCGTCGCATCCTTGATGTTGCTGGGGTTTGGAAATGCCTCCGATTCACTGTGCCGTGAGAGCTCTGCCGCTCACCACCAACCAAGATTTTCCCAATCGTGGCGTTTCACTACTGCAAAGTGAAGAAGGCTGGGCTTTGGAGGGCTGCTGGGCGGCCACGCGACCCAAACTCACTGCAGTTCTAAGCAAGTTCACTTGTTCAAGGGCTGGGTTAGCACCTACAGTCACAGGTGGCTGCCACGTGCGTACCGAATGAAAAAGCCGGGGGTATGGTGCATGTGTAGCAGCAGCGCCACCTGCCCTGAGTGTCGAAACTTCGCTGAGTGCAGGTCGGACCCTGCAGGAAAGTTCTACATGGGCTGGTCCTGGTGCAACTTGGCAAAGTCCAGCCAAAGCTCGGGTCCCAGTAACTGTGAGGCGCAAACAGCAACCGCGAGGACAAGCGACAGCAACGGCATGCATGCGATTACCTGGTATCTAGTCATGCAAAGACACGACAGGCTGTCGCAGATGTTCGCGTAAGCTGCAACGTTGGGCTGGGAGTAGACACCGCATGTGCCTTGTGTTCCAGCTGCAGGTATGGCCTCTTCATCATGATTTTCGGCACGCAGCTTCGGCGTACATTTACTAGGCCCCATCCTGCCATCCTCAAGTGACCAGGGAAAGGCTGTTCTTTGAGCCGTCCAGGGCTTGGCAGCAAGCTGCGTTCCAGAGTTTCGGTGCTTGGCGGTCTATGCCTCAGCTTCCTTCGGAGGCCCTGGAAACTGCAGACCTTCCGTTTCAGGCACCAGAGCAGCCTCTTATAGGCCCTCTCAAGGACTCTAACCTTTAACCTTTGCGGGGTAGTATAATCCTTATCCCAATATACTCCCCAAGGTTAACCTTTAGTGCCCCAGGAGAACACTCGACAAGTAGATTCAAGCTCCTAAAGCTCTGAAACCCTGAATCCCAAACGTCTCAAACCCTGAACCCTTAACCCTACAGGCCCCAAAGCTCTGAAGCTCTAAGTCCCAAGGATCGCTGCTGTGCAGAGCCTCACCCCATCGGCCGATGGGGCCCCTGGCGAGAAGCTCCGTCCCGGACTCTCGGCCGAGTGCCTGGCAACGCACGAGGGGAGCCGAGTCCTCTTTGGGGTTTGGGGGTTGAGGGGTTTAGGGTTTTGGGTCTTCTTGGTTCATAGGGACCCTTAGGGTGGTAAGAAGGAGGGGGGTAGGGGAGCCGAGTCCTCTTGGGGTGCTTGGGCATGTATCTGCGTGAGTCTAAGTATACACTGCATGCCTGTGTGGATGGATGCACGTGGGGACCGTGGGGAAGGAGCGAGAGAGAGAGAGAGAGAGAGAGAGAGCGAGATAAGGAAGAAAGAAAAGAAGGAAAGAAAGGGAGAGAGCGCGAAAAAGAGACTCACGGTGCGCCGGAGTTTAACCATCTCGCAGGCTCGTATGGGACGAGGTGCTGGGTTTTAGTACACAGAGGTACCTCTCTAGCCAGTTCCTGCGGCTCCGATATTGAATGTGCCCCAGGGCCTTGGCAGATGCAACATCTGATGTAGAGCCCTGACCCAGGAAAACCGTGGGTGCGCATTCGGGCTCCAGTTCTCAAGGTTACCCTGCTTCATCTACCTAAACCGATAATAAGACTCTTAAGCCTCAAGCCTTGGTCGACGTTGAAGCTGCAGGCCTCGCGTTTTGTAGTCAGTCTCCACTCTCGAGTCCGAAGCCATGAGAAAATTGAAATGTGTGAACTTGATTGGATTCTACTTCTGGGCTCTATTTGACTTCTCTTCATTGAGGATGTTTGTTGGGCTCTCCCAGGTAGCAGACATCGATTGCACACTCATTTGCAACCGCAAGACGCTCTTCGCAGGTGCTTGGCCGAGGTCAACAAGATGAACCTGACGGCACGGTGAGATGCGAAGACCGTCCTGAGCATCAGCTTTGTACATAGCAGGGGTTCCGGCTGGACCAAGTCTCTCTGCGGCTCCTGCTGCCGAATGCGGCGTGGACTAAGCAGACATTGATAATTATACATCCTTTTGAAGTGAAGCAATCTTTTGAGGCCATGCGCCTCTGTGCCTAGCAGAGATTTTCTTTTGTCCAGCCCCCATAGCTTCCGGACACATCGCAGGCAGCTCTACCTGAGAACCGCCATCAGAGAGAGGCATGCGGGTTTGGGCTCCCATGCTTAGCTGACTTTTGTTCTAGAGAGACGGAGAGGCTTTGCATGCGGCGCCGCGAAGCTCAAAAGCTGCGTGTGTCTTTTGTGGAAATGCCTTGGCTTCTTTTCCTGAGAGGGGTTCGAATGCCATGCTGAGGCTAGGTCTGGGACCAAGCAACACCATCTTGACCCGCACTCTACCCTGCCACTGACGCTTGACCTGCTCAACCAAACATGAAATCTCCTCCACCCGAAGCAGCAGCTTCGGCCAGGCAGAAAGCAGCGGCAAAGGCAAGCCTGGTTTCTTCAAAGGCCTCATGCAGGAGCGTGTTTGGGGTTTGCGCTTCCCAGTGTGGGAGCTCGTGGATTTGCCAGTTGGTGAAGCAAAGTGGGGGCAACGGGAAATGGGGACAATGAGTGCAGCTGAGCTGCCAACTTCCAGCAGCTACACAGTTTCCGTGAGGACAAAGCAGCCCACAAGATCTTTCCGGTCTTCTGGCTGGCCCTCCCCGGCATGTTTGCTATAAGGCTCCCAATAGCAGAAGATCATTTCCCGCATGTTGCAGCAGTGCAATGAAGAGATGCAACTACAGGTGCATGGTCGATGAGAGCTTTAAGCAACAGCAGACCGATCTCCAAGCTTTCGCAGAAAACAGGCAAAGAGCATCCTTGAGACATGGCAGAGACTTTCCACGCCAGGTCTGCGTGTCTCTGGCCGTGTTCCAGTACATTATGGACATTCGGGTAGTCGGATACGAGGCTCTGCGAGGTTTCCAAAAGCGAATCAAGGGGCCTGAAAAGGACCAATTACTATTTCGGGGGCTCTTTATTATGATTATGGTATAATTTACAGCCAAACCCTATTCTAATCATTCAGGCCCCTACAATAACTGACTTGACTGATCCCACCTGCAAAAAAAGGCTGCTTTTTCTGTCCACCGAAAAGTGTGCTGTGTTCCCGATGCCCCACTTGCAGGCACCCGCGGGGTCCGACTCCGTAAACGGGGCTTTGGGGGGATAAACTATGCCAAAACCCTGTTACAGCCCTTAGCATAAGCAGTAGCGACGAAGCAATACACGGCAGTTTGTCTATCGTGGTGTTGTCTTAGGCTACACAATCTGTTCGCTTCGCTCACATTCCATGAACAAACAAAGCCCTCTGCTTCGTTGAGGTGGCTCCCATCACAGCCTTCCTCTTCGAGCTATTAGTGCCTTTGAATCTGGGTTGCAAAGAGAAGTGGTGATGGGTAGAGCGTCGGGGCATCTCTGTCAGGGTTTGGCGTTTGAGAATGCCGGACTTGGGGTTCTAGGTGCCGGGGTGGTGCCTCTGGCTTGATGCCAAGTTGGTTTAGGAGTCTGTGTTGGGTTTATCAGGATACTGCTTGCATGCTCTCTCTCTCTCTCTCTCACAGGAACAAAGGCACAGCAAGAAGTGGCTGCAAGCTCTGGTATCGCGCCTCTGAGTCAGGTCCCTGGGCTTCTTCACCTTCGTGGCCCTCGGGGACCCTGGGACGGTGCGCTCCCGGCTTTTGGGGAGAACCAGGGCCTGGGGTTTGGGGCTTAGAATTATGCAAATCGTCCTCAAATCATGAAAAGCTAGCTTAAACAAGCAGTCTCTAGAATTCACCTTTTTTCATCCTGAGCCTTCTGAGCTCTACCATCAGCCCGAAATTAAGCGCAACTTGAAGCCCTTACTTGTGGAGAACTCGGCAAGATGTTTCGGCTCTGCACAGATCGCCCTGGAGGTTGTACGTTTCGGAGCCGCATATGCCATTTGAGTATCTGTACCCTTCGGGACTGTAGAACACCATAGCTATCCAGCCCAGGCATAGGGTATAGGAAATTTACGCCACAGCTCCCACGTCGTCGCTGCCGCTCACCCCTCCCCAACAAGAGATGCCACACACCCTCGACCCCAACACTCCGCAAGCAACAACAAAGGCCGAATTCCCGAGTCCCTTTGCTCCGCCTTTGACAAGTCTCGCAGGTTCCTGCGCGGCCCCAGGGGAATTCGGCAGTGGAGGTGCCCCAGCTCCAGAGCTTCGGAACGCCAGCTTTGATCATTTTGCCTATGCCTTTCAGGGTCGAGGAATCCTCAGAGCGCCGTCATTCAGCGGAGTGCTGCTGCTCTGCAGCCCAAATCTGTGGAGATCAGTGGAACCCTCGTCGAAGTGACATGGTCATAAGCACGAGCAGCGCTTCCGCCGTGAGAAAGTGTGTTCAGACGACTGATGAACCAGGCATGGCCCACAGGCGCGAGAGGCCAAAGTCAAAGAGACACCTCGCTGGACTGGTAGCCTGGTAGCTTACCATTCGACACCATTCGCCCTAGCAAAATCCACCAAACGAATGCTCAGGTGGCAGTTCCAAAGGCTGACTGTGACTATACCTCTGCAGCACCTGAAACCCGAATCTCTCGAAGACAGAGCCTTGAAGGAGCTGATGAAGGTCATCGACAGCCCGGCGGGCGTCACCTGGCAGCCTGAGTTCGGTGATGCTTCATGTGGCTAGTTTGGGGTCTCAAGGGCTCACAGCAGGAACCCACATGTGCACGGCCGGCCAAAGCAGGAAGAAATGTTGAGGGCCAGTTGAGGGAAGGCTTTGGCAGCCAAGGTTTGCGGGGAATTTAAGATCACCAGCGTCTCTGTGATGCCGAGGACATTGAGCCGCCCGACATCAATCGACTTTGCACGACGACTTGGGTGATGAAGGGGTGCGACCCTCAGTTCATAGGGACTTAGAGACTAAAGTACCCAACCCCTCCCCCTAACCCCCCTTAAAGAAATCCTTAAAGGATCCCTTAAGGGGTCGGCGACCCTTACTTCTACCAAAGCAAAGCCAGTCAGAGGGAGCCTTGTGGAGCCGAGGCTTCGCACGAAATACTGCGTGCAAACCGGGGCCTGTGTGGAGGCGGATCTCTGGGATGTGGTAGTAGAATAGAGCAATAATTTATGATAATTGTTATAGCATCATATAACGTAGTATAATATATAAAATATAGGGAAGGCCAAGTGAATCGCCTTGGATTCCGGGCCGGGTGCAGCATGTCATCGAAGCTTCTGATGCTTCCTTCGTGAGCATGCCCCTGCCGAGGCGTATGAGGCATCGTGTGAACATGTGCTGACTTCAAGCGGCAATCGCAATGCGGCGTATGTGTCATGAGGTTGTTGTTGTGCAACAGTAGGCATTCTTTCCTTCAGTTGAGCTCTGCCTGCAGGAGTTTGACCACTACTGCGTCTGGCTGAACAACACCATAGGCCCCTTGTCGAAACGCTGGATTTGGGGCGGTTCTCTTTGTGCCTTGTTGGACAAGTTCACCACTCTGGCTGGATTGTTGAAGCGACGGCTGTTTTCCAATATGATGAGGATGCTGCTGCTGATCATGATGATGATGATGATGATGGCGGTGGCGATACTGACGACGATGATGATTGTGATAGTGAGGGCTTAATGCCGCCATCAGCTTGACATCAACATGCAAGAGAATTCTCTGCAATGTGAAGAAGGACAAGAAGCGCACGACTCCGGAAGGTCTTCACCCTGTCCCGTGTATCTGCTTGTTTCCTTCCCTCCAAAGCTTTCTGGCTGGCTGCAGGTAAAGCAAACCACCGTCAGTTTGTGGGCCGCAGACTCAGCGACCGCACCAGAGTCGATCTCACTTCAAATTTTGACAAATTCTAGAGAAGTGACGTGGCCCTCTTGTACTTTCCGAGTCGGAAGGATCCCGGGTACAGGGGTTGGGTTTCGGGACTTGGCCTTCAAGTTTGAGCCTTGTGGGTGTGGGGCTGCAGTTGCTATGCGTTGTCTGTTCAACCCACCGGGGCACATGTGCGCTGTTCCTGAGGTCTGGCCATCGTGGAGTTCTTCACGCAGGTGAGGACAATCCAGCTTGGGATTATTTCCTACCATGATTGATGCCTCCCGCTCCATGAGAAGGGCAGATGCTTTGGGATGGGTGCAGCAGAAGCCATCTGCAAGGAAGACTGTAGTCTCGCACGCAGCATGCAGGTGACACACGTCCGGCTCTGCATGCGGAGACCTCAGCTGGCACCTGTAGCCTCGACAATCTCACATCTGGAGCCTCCGCGAAGCCTTTGCGTAGGGCAGGAGATTCATCCTTCGCCCCATAATCGCGCTCGGACGCCTATGAAGCCCTAAGTTGATTCCATATACCTTCTGTGCTTTGCTCTTGTTGCAACCACTTGGCTTCAAATTACTTCGAAACCCTACACCGGGACACCGGGGCTCAGGTGTCATTGCCACCCTAATCTCGACAAATGAGCATCGTTCCTCCTATAAATGCAACTCAGCCAGGGTCACGGTGATGAGCCTCATTCCCTACCAGAGCTTCACGCAGTGGATGCTGCTTGGCGACAGTCAAGGCTTGAAAAGCCACCACTAGACTTTCTGTTTCTGTGGCAACGTTGAAACCTTCTTTCTGGCGTCGGACACACAAACACCTAGAACCCGGCCTGGCCCCCTCTCATTTTATACGTTCTGCCCGTAAAGTCCCTAAAGCCTTCAGCCCCAAACCCCCAGAGCCAAACCCTAAAGGTGGGGAGCAATTACCAGCTATCCGCTGCTGGCCATGATTGCCGGGAGCTCGGGACACGCTCGGGGACGTTTTCGACAAGGGAAGCCAGCACAAAACAGCAGTATGGAGGACTCCTCCAATATCTCGCCCCCAAGACTCTGAAGCCCTAAACCCCTAAACCCCTAAACCATAAACCTGAACATAAACCCTTAAACCCCCAAAGCCCCAAAGCCCGAAGCCCTGAAGCATCTCCGCGGGTTCTGGGCTGCCTGAAAGGTTGTCATTCACTGCGTCACGGCGCCATGGGCCGGGAGCCTGGCCAACGCTCACACCTCATGATTCCAATTAGTTAAGAAATGGACCTTAAGTCATAATCGGCATCCTACTATCGTTTAAGGTATACTCCTGGACTACATGATTTTGGAAGATCTGGCAACTCTCTTTCGCAGGGCTGGGAAAGAGGTTGAAGGAAAGAGACGAAAAGGGTTGGAGGAATGCTTCGTGGTCATAGTATTCCCTTACAGTCCCTATATAGGATGAATCTTAATGTAATATACCCCACAGCCCTGCTCGAAGTATCAAGGCCCGCAAATTGGGCTTTAAGCTGCACGGTAACCTAAAGGCTACAGGCTTCTAGAGGGGCTCGAGGAGCTTACCTCAAGCTGCCATAGCGCAAGGAGGGCTATTAAAGGGTTGCATTCGGCATTTCATAGCCTCATGGGGAACTTAGTTTCAGTCACTCTAGGACTGAAAGTGGAGAGCCTACGTTCCTTCAAACCCCAGAATCAGAAAGAAGCCAAGAATGGGTGACAAAGGCTCCTTTCAGGGGAAGGGGGGCCTTTGGTTATCGAGGCCCTGAGGCTGATAAATGGGAGCTTCGTACCGTTTAGGGTTTGGGGGGCTTAGGGGTTTAGGGTTTAGGGCAGCTGAGTTGATGTTGCAAGCTGCATATCCGTTCGAAGAGACGGAATGAGATTTCAAGCGTGAGTTTAGAGCCCAGCAACTGCAGGCAGACCTTCTTTTATACAAGACAGATTTCTTGTTGGTGACTGAGGTTCTCATGTTAACGCTTCATCAATCTCGGCTGGCCCTGGTCTCGGGCCGGGCAAAGAAGGGGCAGTCCTTACGCCAACCGCAGTTGCTGCGGTCGCAGTTACCCGCAGACTCTTTCATACCTTTGGCACTGTGGAGTTGTGGAGCTTTCATTCATAATTAAGCGGTTCCGAGTCATGGCGTGCCCTTTCGTACAGGGGCGGCTTGGATCCATCCCCATGACCGAGGTCTTGATGAATCTCACCACGAATGAGATGATGAACATGCACAGGCCTGTCGGCTGTAGCGAAACAGGAAAGAGCAGTGGAGGGCGAAGCCGGAGGCAGCTGGTGACTTGGAGTCCCCACCAGATACAGCCTGAGTAGCTGAGTGGGTACACTCTACATTTTCTTGGTATAGTATGATCCTTTATAAAACTGAAATTGTACACTTTTTGGGGCTTATGAACTCAGCAACTAAGAAGTCAGCTTCTCCCGAACCAAGACATGAACGAGCATGAAGGAATATATCGATCTGCCCGAAGGGAAAGGGAGGCATCCATGCCGACAGAGCAGGCAAGAAGGCCTTCCTCTCTCCACAGCTAGGTTCTCTTCTACCCTTTAGCCCTCCTTTCTGTCGGGATTCTCTTTTGAAACCAAACCGTAGGAAAAAGTGCTCACCCTTGTTAGGGGCTACTGGGAACCCTGAACCCATCAACCCCAAACCCTCTAAACACCCTAGACCTCTACACCCCAAACCCTCTAAACTCTAGACTCTAGACAGGTACGAGCATTTTTGGACAATTCGACAGATTGGTCCTGGCGCGGACCTCGTCCATGGTTCCACCGACCAATCGACAGATGTATGGATGGATAGCCAGGTAGATAGACAGCACAGATAGGCAGATAGAGATGTGTATACATCTTTTACATTTGTGTTCCTCCATCAGCGAAAGGAAGCATAAATGCACCTCTCAAACCCACAGCCCGTTCACTCCGCACTGTGCAGATGGGTACGTAGCAGAGAAAAGCCGGCACAACTGTGCACGCAACAGCAGCTGTGCAGAGTCTAAAACCCGAGGAAGAGCAGAAGCTGGAGTACCAGCACCCCTAACAGCAACCACGAAGTCTGATAGCAGTTGTGCGTACCCGGCAGCGCTGCCTACACCAACACTACTGCACCAGCCATCAGCACCACCACTAATGCCGCCACCGATGCCAACACTTTCACCATCATCATCTTCTTCTTCATCTTCATCATCGCCGTTGTGTCCATGTTCGTCATACTACAGGCCACTCTTCCAGGATCTTTCGCAATCCCTTCAACAAGGCCGCTTGAGCTTTGTGTCCTTCCTTTTGAGACATTTGGGATTTTGGATCTCGGATCAGAGATCGGAGATTTCTGCTGTCAAGTGATCATGCATGCCTTGTTTTAAACTGGACATGGTGCTTTCTGGCCTGTCGTCGGGGGCTGCTGACTACTCTCCCGGCCTCCCAACAAAAACCGAAGCTATTGGAACTCAGAGTTTGGGGCTTAGGGAAGTTTAGGGTAAACCCGCAGCCGTGCGCTTTGGAGGGCAGTGGTGTGGCAAATTGCTTGGACTTCTGGTGGCACCGTACGCGATGGCAGGCTCGCTGAGCGCACTCGTACGTCTTTGAGCAACTTCTCTCATGGTGTGCGAAAGGGTGTTGAAGTGGTAACTAGAAGGCTACTGCAGGGGTTGCTACAGGGAGTTCAGGGTTTTTGTTCCCCGAAGATGCTCGGAGCTTTGCTTCTCTGGCTCAGATGGTGGCGCAGCCGCAACCGCTTGAGGGTGGGTGCCAAAAGCAATGCTGCAACCATAGCCCGAGGCTCAGTATCTCGACTGAAGAGGACCGGAGATCCTTACAGAACTGCTTCACGTGGCTCACACATGGATGAGGGCAGCCCTGAGCCGTCTCGAATGTAAACCTGAGAATTGCCCAAGGCCACTAGCGACAAGTGGGCGCTTGTGGGATGGCAGTGCACTTGGCATCATGGCCATACGAGCAGTCCTTCTGTCAGGCAGGCGAAGATTTCTCCTTCCCTTAAGACCCGGGACTTGTGGACCTAGGGCTAAGTGACTCCGCACTAGAAGTCGGACTGGGAGTTGCTCTAGCATCAGTCTCAGATCGTGTGGCTGGATTCAGGTGGAAGATGATGTGCTTACTACCTAGCATGTCTGGTAGTTTGTAAAGCATCTGTGCTAGTTTACTGCTTCTCATGTTATCGCCACCTAGCGCCTTGGTGCAGGCATCCCCACCTGTGCACGTCGAATGAGTGGCGGCAAGCCACGATCTCACGGAGACATCCCGATGCGAAGCCGTGACTAGACACTGGTTTCCACGAGGGGGCCGTTTCCAGCGGGTTGAGCATGTTTCGTCATCTAGAACTGCAACATAAAGCTTTCTATGGTTCAGGGAGGCATCATGATGCGATGGTTGCGGGTTCGATGCAAAGACGTCTCGCAATCGACGAGCGCTACCACCTGCGCAAAATTCCATGCAAAACAAAGCAAGGTCCATCAAGCCGTCGCTTTGCGCTTCAGAATTGGGGCCAGTTCTGCAAGGAGTCGTCTGGTGCTATGCAAAGCCAGCGCTCAAGATCTTCCACAAATTGTGTGATGAATCGCGCCGACCAGTTTTGGTTATCAGCAACACAAGAAGTAGCTTTCTATGCCGGTGCCAGATTATCCAGTTTTTTTGACATCCCTAAGCACCAAACCTTTTAACTGCAGTCCCAAGGGTCAGTTGCGGAGTCCAGAGTCCAGAAACCCGCAGGTCCAAACAGTTCTATGCACCCCAAGAAAGGGCAACAAGAGCACCAAGAGAGGCCCAGCCTTTTAATGAGCCCATGCATGGCCTCGGCATCGCAGCGCACTCAAAGGTCGCCAGCCTGCAGGCGCAGAAAGGGAGCGAGAGAGCGAGAGAGAGAGAGAGAGACAGAGAGAGAGAGAGAGACAGAGTGAGGGAGGGAGAGAGGGAAGGAGGCAGGGAGGGAGAGGGAGACAGAGACGGAGTGACTCCAGGGGAAAGCAACTCTGATAGTTGGCGAAGGGAGTGCAGGCTTGACTGACAAGATGCATGCCCATGGAGCCCACGATGTACTTGCTTGAGATCTGTCTTAAATCCAGCGAATGCAGAGAACCACCGCCATGCACCTAAAGTGTTGCCATCACCCCCGTTTTCTGCGGCATGTTGCCGCACCATGAGCTCCATGAGTCTATGAATCCTGAGCCCCCAGAGCCTCCTGTTGAATCCCGTCATGTGAGGCTTTTTTTCAAAAAAAGGTCCCAAGTTTTGGTACTTGGGTTTAGGATAGTAGCGTTCTGTATGTTAAAAGTCTTCCTAAAGCCTAAACCGCCGAAGCCAACAGAGAAACAGCAAAGACGAATTGGGCCTGGAAGGTATCTGCCAGGAGTGGCGTCTTGGCTCAGCTTTCTCCAGGTGCCCGTGATTACAGTGCTTTGGGACTGAAGCATTATCCTCATACAGACTATAGGTCAAGGTCACTATACTGGGATGCTGACAGCCAGTTGTCATTAGTTCTTGATGGTGATGGTGGTGGAATGTCCTTGGTTTGATCTTGTTTGGAGCTCGGGGATTCAGTTTTGTCAACACGCGAGTGCCGTTTTGTCGAAGCTTGGGCTGTTGGGGGCAGAGCGTTTCGGATGAATTTCGAGTTTCAAGTGTCTTCAGTTCGGACACAGGTTCGAATTCTGACATCGCAAGGCTTGGAGGGTCAGGGACCGGCCGCCAGAAGAGCGGAAGATTCGAGATTGTGGCGCACGGCCGAAGTTGCGGTCGACAGCACACTTGGCTCACGAAGCAAAACACTGTCGAAACATTCTTGGGTCAAGGGGGCATTCGGGCAACACAGACAGCCCTTTTGGGATGAAAGTGAGCTTCTCCCCACAAGTACAAGAGCAGGCATAACCTATAACCCCAAACCGATAATACGGGGGCCTAGATAATTACCCTATAGTATACTGGGCCCCAAAACCCCTCTCTAATTATTAAGGCCCCTATACTAGCCGTTTCGGAATGGCAGGTTCTCACATCCTTGCCTTTGATCGCGGGCAAGCAGGGAGCTGAGTCTGAAGCTGCCAGAATTGGAGGATCATGGGACTTAGTAACTAAGGTTATAAGTACCCCAAATGGAGGTTTATAAGTATTGGTAAGTATAGTTACCCTAGTTATAACCTTAGTTACTAAGTCCCATGATCCTCCAAGCAGAATTGGGGTGTGGATGTCTGTGGCGTGGCGTTGTGGGGCTTGGGTTTCGGAGGCCCAGTGCATCTGCAGGGCGTGACCGGGGTTCGTCCTCGTCCCGACATCCAAAATGCTGCCGGACATCGGAACTGGCAAGTCTTCTGCTCCTGTTCGATGTCCGGTGGTAGTATCCCGTGTCACAGGGTGAAAGTTTGAGTGTACGCTCTCACTTCTGTTTAGCTCAGCTCAGGGCTTCTGTTGGCCCTGTCCCCGTTGTTGCAGTTGCAAGTCTGGGAGGTTTTGGGGGTCTCGCTGGTTCGCGGCTGGGGGCTTGCAGAGGGCTTTCTGTTCCGGCCCTCAGGGGTGCAGACTACTATGCCATCTTGGGCATCCCCAAGAATGCCGACCAGGCATTTTTGCTGAGCCACTTACACTTCAGAGTTTGGTCACGAAGTCTTCCTGGCGAATACACCGTGTGCACATTCTGGCGTCTTCGTCTGAGGAGTAGTGTCGCTCTGATTGCACAATGCCTTTCTCGATGTGGAGTTTCTAACTCCCAGACAGATTCAGGAATTTACCAGGTGTCCACCTCCTAAACGACTCCATGGTGGAGTGGGGTAGTGCTGCTCGTGGCAAAGCCATGCTGCTATCAATAAGTTTCCAGCCTTCACCAGCTCTTGGGCATCAAGCCGGCCTTAATAGGGGGGGCTTCTGGGGTAGGGTTAGGCTTTGATTCCTGGCTGTTCCGCTCTATGTGGACAGGCAGCCATCAAGAAGGCGTATCGAGCCAAATCCTTGGAGTACCATCCGGACAAGTGCGCCGATGACAAGGACCAGTTTTCTGAAGGATGCCAATCCTCGACAGAGTGTGCTGCAATGCTTTGGAGCAGGCAGGGCAATGCCAGAGCTTCGGTTGACGCCTGGCAGGAGCAGTGCCAGACAAAATTCATCGAAGTGTCTTCAGCCTACGAGGCCACGGGCCACTGGCTTTTGTTGGCATCGGTAGCTGGCACCCTCAGGATCCCTCAGGCACTGTGACTGCAACCCTTCCAGTGGGCCTTTCACGGTAATTCCCTTGAACAGGAAAGTTTTGAGGCCAGTGGGTTCCAAGAGTTTCAGATGGAAGTCGAGAGAGAGTCATTGCCCGCCTGCTGGCCGAACCTGATAGCAAGCAGAAGGCCACTCTGGCCATCTCTATCTCTCTCTCTCTCTCTCTGTCTCAACCCTGCTCAACCTTTGGACAAAGCCTTTTACCGGGGTCTCCGCCGACGAAACAGCGACAGGTCCTCAGTGATGCCGAGAAGCGGAAGGCTCTGATGGGGAGGGGCCCGAGGTTCTTCATGGTTGGAGTTCAGCCATGAGCCCTGTACGGAAGGAAGACTTATTCAACACCCTTCTCAACCCTCCACAGGCATACGAAGCTTCAGCTCTGTGCAGCTTTGTCCCAAGAGGTCTACGACCAGCACGGCGAAGAGGGCCTAAAGGAGGGGCACCAGTCTGACGAACAGGCCGGAACTTTCGCAAAGCAGGTCTCCTTCTGGCTTTAGGGGAGGGAAGCAGGATCGAAGAGGAAGTTTGCTCTCCAACTCCCTCATCGAATTTGCGGTGGGGTTCGTTTCAGGCGAAAGCCATGTTTCGCCAGTTCTTCGGTCGCGAGCCCGACGGGAACGCGCTGTGCTCAGCTTGTGGGGTCAGGGTTTAGGACCAGGGCTTACTACAGGGGGCTGGGGGTTCCTTTTTATAAATATAGTATAATGGCCCCCAAACCCTATTCTAACTATTAAGGCCCCGATATTCGGCTTTCAGGTCTTGGTCTTACGAGTTTCCGGGTTTTTGCAGGTTCGGCAAGCCACCTCTGCAAAAGATCTGGCCCTGTTTACTGCCGAGGTCTGGATGGATCCCACTGCATGCCTTGACTGAAAGAATAAGTTTGGACATATCGGGGCCTTAAGAATTTGGGGGCCCATTCTACTATAATTATAATAAAAAACAAATAGTATTGGTAATTATTTAGGCCCCTATAGTATGCAGGGCAGCTTCGATCCCTTTGAGTCGACGACAACATACGTGCCGGAGTTGATGTATCTTATAGCGAGATCCAGAACTTGCTCCATCGCAGGTGAGGGTTACCATAAGGGGACCAAGCCTGAGCTCCCGAAATACGGGTACTTATACGGGTGCTACAAGGCTACAGTATCATGTGCTTTCGAAGGTCAGGATCGTCCGCCGAGGAGGCCAGATGATGTGCTGCCCTCAACAAGACTCCCTCGCGTACTTTCAGAGTAGGAACCTTACAGTGGCCCTACTTACAGTGGCCCTAGAAACAGCAACCCTTACGTATGGTACCCTCGTGGTGGTGCTCATATAGTTTCAGAAGATCAAGGGGCCCTGTAAAGTCGACCCTAAATGGCAGGATCCTTAATATAAGAACTCCTGACAGATTGGTTGTGACCCACCCCGGAGCCTTCTCTATGACAGCTCTACTACCACCCTTGTCTACACCGTTGCTCGAGGCCGAATGAGACTTCGAGTCTTGTTTATGTCCTCCCCACCGCGGCCCCCCACGTCCGTCAGCCCTTGCTATATTCGTGCGCCAGACTTGTGTAAAAGCAGCCTTCTACTTTGCTGTGAAGGAAAGACATCCAACTCTCAAAGAATCTCTGAGTCTTCTCCGCTCCTTGTGTCTCTCAGGTTCATGGAAGAAGGTGAGCCTGGACCCAAGGACTCGCATACAGAAGTTGTCCTCAGCCCTGCAGCGGGATGAGATTAGTCAAAGAGGGCCCGGCCGGTGAAGAAAAGAGCTGGGACTGGTTGCTGTACTACTCTAGAGGCTTTAAAGAATTACTCATACTATTTGTGGTTCCTTAACCGTGCAGATTTGGGGAAGTGGCTGGGCGCCTGGGGATTGTGCTTGGAGAATCTCCCATCATCCTGTCTTGGGCACCAAGCGATTGCACGAGTGCACCACTCAGCTTTTCCTTCGTCAGGAGGACATTTACGGCAACACCAACGTCACCGAGCTCACATCCGACTTGTACCTTGGCTCTAGTCGGGGAGGAGCAGGAACAAAAGGGAAACTTATAGGACACAGATAGCAGCCCCTCTTGCAACTCTGAAAGCAACCCTTGTAATAGTGAGCCCAAAGCCAAAAGGACCCTTCAACTTTGCGACCCTGCTTGAGAAAAACATATTGATTGAGACTCGCGTTTCAGCATGCAGGTATGGCTCGCAAATCAATGACCGCATCGAGCCCTGGTTTGTTCAGCTACCCGGCCCGGTGACGTTGTGAGGAGGCTTGGGTGTTCTACGATATGGTAGATTAGCTTTGTCGTGCCAGGGGTTGCGCATGAGGTACTGTTAAAACCAACAGACACTTCGAGGCATCGGGCAAAGGAGTACAAGTTAGGAGACAAAACGGCAGTATGCCAACTCGTGAGCCATGCTTGAATTTTTTGGGGTGCAGAAGCTCATCCCAATAGAACCTGAAGCCATGGGAGGGGATGCCAAGCAAGATTTTGACGTTCAATTCAGGTTCTACAAGCCGAATAACGACGAGTCTCGGGAGGCACATCCTGAAGAGAAGTAGACGCCCTGACGAAGCAAGGGCACTTTATCATCACCGTCATCATCATCATCACAGCCATCTTCATCACCATCATCACCATCATCAGCTTCTTCTTCATCATCGGCATCATCATCACGCGGGAGATTGCGAACTCGAGCGGAAGGGTTGTCTGTCAGTTTCTTTCACCAATAGCGATAGCAATCTGGCAGCGTTGTACGACATCCAAGGAGAACACACATGAGAAGATACCTAGTCACCCTCGCATACTTGTTCTATTGCCAAAAGGGTCTCCGTCACCCTGATCGGCGCCGGGCGCACACTCCTTGATTCATCAATCCTCCTCTGAGGAGAATCAAACAATCCCCGACAGTTCATGCCCTGTGAAGGAGAGAAATGCAGAGTTGATGGGGTTCTCAGACAAACACAGAGTTGAATAGGCTGTTAGATAAATACGCAGTTCGATTCGGTTTTCTAGAGAAGCCAGAGTTGGATACTTGGGGGCATCATGGGACTTACTAACTAGGGTTGTAAATAAGCTAACTATACTTATAGCTCCTATTAGGGTACTTATAGCCTCATTTACTACGTCCCATGATCCTCCAAGAAGGTTTGACCATCTTTGAAGGGTTTCTGTCGCATGATGCGAGTTAGCCGGCACGGTTATATGGGAGAACGAGCACATGTTATGACTTCTTCTGAGCACTGAACATGCAGAATCGACTTTGCAGACTACTCAAATTTTCCCGTTACATGGCTTGAAATGGTTTTGTTATGACTTGCGTTTTTTGAGTCGTAACGTGCGGTTACATGGGAAAAGGCTCGCGCACCGTTGTAGTTATGTCTTCGGTGTTTACCTGTAGAGCAGAACTTCAGGGTTCAATTCTCAGTCTCAGTCTCAAACCCACGATGATTACACAACTTTGTCATAGTTGAGTAACAGTTTACAGTTTCATGGGTACTTTAAGCCAATAAGGAATAAAAATTTAAGTTTTTAATCCTATCCTAACCATGAACTAGACAAAGTATTCGAAAATCAAGTTTCAGCTTTGAGACCTGCACAGTACCTGCATGTGGTTCCGAGGCTTAGACCGTGTACGTGACCCCCAAGCAAGCAGCCAGCATTCTAAGCCGCATACCGTGGAGCCAATCTCACAGAGTTTGGTCGCTTTGCACGGGATGCGCATCAAAAAAAAACTTTTTTTGCATCAAAAAAACTTTTTTTGCATCAAAAAAAACTTTTTTCCAATCAAAAAAAACTTTCCCTTTGTCACACAAGAAAAGAAGGGAGTATGNGCAGGGAGGAAGGAAGGAAGGAAAGAAGGAAGGCGAGAAGAGAGAGGGAGGAAGGAAGGAGGGAAGGAAGGCGAGGAGAGGGAGGAAGGAAGGAAGGAAGGAAGGAAGGAAAAAGGAAGAAAGGAAGGAAGGAAGGAAGGAAAGAAGGAAGGACGGAAGGCAGCAAGGAAAGGAAGGAAAGGAAGGAAGGCCACCACCACCACCACCACCACCACCACCAGCACCGCGACT
>BGNK01003095.1:32635-45083 GCA_003297005.1 Symbiodinium sp. clade A Y106 | reverse complement strand
CCTTATTATGGGTAATGCAGGATTTATATTATCAACCGTACTGCTACCAGTACCACTACCACTACCACTACGACTACTACTACTACTGCTACTACTACTACTACTAGCATAGACTACTAATACTACTACGACGACGACTACTACAACAACAACAACTACTACTACTACTACTATTACTGCTGCCATGACTAAAGCTGTACTTCTTGGTCCGTTGCTGCGTCTTCGCAAATGGGCACGCTTCTCTCTCTCTCTCTCTCTCCTCTCTGTGGATGCACCCATGGCCGTGTCTACGAGGACCATTACCACTTCTGCTACTACTACTGCTACTACTACTACAGCTAGTGCTAGTGCTACTAGTACTACTACTACTACTACTACTACTACCTNGTTACTACTACTTTGACTAATTCTACTTTTATCACTATTAGCACAAATAGTACTACTACCTCTACTACTACTACTACTAC
Organism: Symbiodinium sp. clade A Y106; assembly: GCA_003297005.1. Lineage (NCBI taxonomy): Eukaryota > Dinophyceae > Suessiales > Symbiodiniaceae > Symbiodinium > Symbiodinium sp. clade A. The sequence goes on along the minus strand of BGNK01003095.1, from coordinate 44,616 downwards.
TAGTACTAGTACTAGTACTAGTACTACGACTACTACTACTACTACGACTACTACGACTACTACTACCACCACTACTATTATTATTATTACTACTACTACTACTATTACTACTATTACTACTATTACTACTACTAGTAGTACTACGACGACGCCTACTACTACTACTACTACGACTACGACTAGTACTGAAAGTTTTTTTTGATGGGGACGAAATCTCCGGATTCNCTACTACTAGTAGTACTACGACGACGCCTACTACTACTACTACTACGACTACGACTAGTACTGAAAGTTTTTTTTGATGGGGACGAAATCTCCGGATTCTCCTAGGCTTGCCTGTAAACGGGTAGAGAAAGTTTTTTTTGGGTTGGGAAAAGTTTTTTTTGATTGGCTAAAAAGTTTGTTTTGATTTTTGAGGAAAGTTTTTTTTGATTCAAAAAAGTTTTTTTTTGATGGGTTTCCCGCTTTGCACCGTGTATTTTTCAGATATATGACGAACCGGAATTGCAAAATTGGGAGCGGTGTGGGGGCGGGAGGGGGGCTGTTTAGGATATATGATGAACCGGAATCGCCAAATGAGGGGGGCGTGTTTGACACATATAATGAACCGGGAACGCCAAATGAGGGGGGTGTTTAAGATACATGATGAACCGGAGGCGATCTTATATGGTGTTCCATTATGCATCACGGGATTTCTATTGGTATTAGGTTTAACCCCCATACCAAATAAAAACATGCAGATAATCCAGTGAGCAGCCCAAAAACGTGGCAAGTCGCAGCAAAGCGATGAAACAAGACGCAGATATCCCCAAAAAAAGACGCGGATAACAAAGATAACAAACATAAGCTGATTACTCCTTCTCCCTGTTCACTCTTGCCTTTGAAAAACAGTCTTTAATGCCTTGCTTCATTCACCACCAATCACGTGCATAGATGCTGATAGACATGTTAGTAAACAGACAAGCACAGAGAGAGGTTGTGTTTTCGGATTCGGTGGTCGTTTCAGTCATGAACGGATTGCCTCTGTGAAGCAGTGAGATTCCTACACCCCGGATCCTACGGCTCCTACGGCCAGGTGCGAGGCGAGTACATCAAGTTCGCAGACACCTTCAAGGCACCACCGAAAAAGACGCGTAGAAACTCGTCCAGCAGCGTAGAAATCGGCAAAAAAGCTGCTTTTCCCAGGACTTCCTGAACATCGGTGCCGTCAATTGCCGGCAACAGCCGGACGTGTGCAGCAAGGCCTCCATCAACGAGCCCGGAACCTATCAGCGAATGAGCTTCTTTTAGCTACGATGGGATCGTCCATTCTTCGGAGCTCCGAAAGATGTGATTCGTTGCATGTTCCAGCTTCAAAGCAGTACGCGTTCAGTGTGCCTCCCAATCTTCATCCAGCACTGGTCCAGCCGACACTTCGATAATTTAGCCGGAAAGGCTGCAATCCCCAAGTTTAAGGGTGACTACATGTTTTTTGCCCGTAACCCCATCCTCAACCCCTACAACCTAAACCTCCAAGCCTAGGTACCCCGCCTTCCGCTGGTTCGGAGAGGACAAGGCAAGTCTAACACGGGAATTGGGAGCTGATTGTGGGCGGAGGGGTATCTTCACGAAAGCAATACAGTACCATGCTTACCGGCTCAATTCCATGAAGCTGACTACGGGCAGAGAGGGAGAAAGAGGCTGAAAGAGGGCACCCATGCAGACACCAGAGTACGTACCTGCACATGTCTGTGTCTAAATGTCTAATTGTGTGTATGTGTTTGTGTATATATGTACATGTATGTCTAAGCAATACGTGCGCGCATGATAGATGCAGATTTAGATAATACAGAAAAAGAGAGAGAGATATGTGGTGTACGTATGTATGTATGTATGTCTTCAGTATTCATGTATGTACGTGTGTATGTATGTCTGTGTAATGTTATACATGTTCATCTCTGTATGTCTGTATGTGTATGTGTATGTACCTACATACGTATGTACATATGTATGTATGTATGCTTGTTTGTATGTATGTATACGAAAGTGTATCCGCAATGGTATTATATGTATATGTATGTGTATCAAATGAATTTGTAGAGGTACATGTACATGCGTATGTTTTATATCGAACTGTAGCGATAGATATTGATGTATCTGTGGATGTGTATTTTCCAGTACATACACATGTTCACGTATGTCACATACATATGTATATGCACATGCACAGATCAGCATATATGCACCCCATCCGATTGGCTGGCAGACAGGTCACACGTGCACAACCCTAACTTCGGGAGCATGAAAAGCTTTTGACCATCAGCTCGCCAGTGAACTGTGTTTAAAGCATACGCAAAATGAAGTTATCGAATTTCCGAACTTGTGTATGTGCGTGCGTTCGCATGTTCATTTACATACTGACCCAATAGATAGCCAATTAGTCGCGGGCATGGCTCTCTTGCGCACCTCATGCAGTCAATGTTGCTTATGTTGTCGGGCTCCCCTGGATACCGATGAATGAGTAGGCAGAGCGTGTAAGAGAGGAGGGAAGTGAAAGAAAGATGGTCCTTGCAGCTTGGCCTGTTAACACCGGAATCCTGCACGCAGATCTCTCTCCCGCGTGTCAAAACCGCGACAGCTCCCAATCCATCAGTGCCGAAGCCACATTAGACAGACCCTACCTGCGGTGTCGAATGTTCACTTGCATTGCTCCCTTTCCCGGGGCTCTGCCACTTTGTAATCTACTAGCGTGCGACAGTGGAAAGCTCGTCACCGTTCAGAGGGTTTCAAGACTTGAGTTCCCCAGCCTTGCAGGGGACTCCTCCTGAGATCTTCAGTGAGGGCACGCCCTCTGCCAAGAATCTGGGCAAGTGCGACGCCTCAGAGTCGGAGGAGTAGCACATGCTGTTGGAGTCCTCTGATAAAGGCCTGCCTGTAGCTGTCGTTTTTGACATCCTGCTGTTGCGTCCCAGGTGGGCCAGTGCCATGATGCCCGACTACACCACGGTCCTCCAGGAGAACTTCGAGTGCCTGAGGGGCAAGGGGACAGCTTCCTTTTGCAGCGCAGCTGGGGTCCCCTAGCTTCAAAATCGCTCCGACCTTGGCATCGGTGAGAGAATGTTTCCTGATCTTCTTGCGGGCTCGAAAGCAGGACAAGCACGAGTTGCGCAAGTGGCTTGACAATGTCAAGGGACCACACATTCTGTTGTTCACTGTACCTTGGAGGCAAAAAGCCAACTTATGGGCTTGGCTCAATCCTTGTTGCTTCGTCTTGGATTTCATGGTTCCGAGAACCTATGAAGCGACCTTGCCACGAGCACCGGATCTCAACATAACCCAAACCTCTGAAGTAATCGTTTACTTGAGCCCAAACTCTTCGGGCTGCGCCGAAAGCTCATGGTCCAGCCCTCAAGTCTCTCGGATCATCTTCGCGGAATGCTGTGGCTGATGTTACGGGTAATGGTGACGACTCATAGGAAGACAACTATAATACAGGCATCAGACGCTGCAACCACAGCAGTGGCATTAGCATAAGTACTGAGCAGAAGTAGCAGTAGTAGTACCAGCAAAGTAGAAGCAGCGCTGCTACTGGCAGTCGTGGCGCTGGTGCTGGTGCCGGTTGTGGTTAGTCTATTGTTGTAGTTCCTGCTACGAGGAGCAGCAGGAGCAGTCGCAGCAGCAACAGTGCTATCGATTTCAGTCTGCTCTTGGGCTTCGTCTCATTATGCCGGAGTGTTGAAGACTGTTGTTCCTTCTCTGTGACGCTCTTCACTAGCTGTATTGCCACAACAGCGTAAAATTACGATCTGCGTTGTCAACTCCATCGCACTTGTGCTTTGAGCATTTAGGCTGTGTTCTTCACTTGCCTTCAGGACAAGATGAGCTCTCCCCCGATGTGGAAGGCGCCTGCAGCTAACGGGGACCTCACGAACAACCGATTCTGTGTCACGTTTTTGTTCAGACAACTCTCCGTGCTTGTTCAGACAACTCTCCGTGAATGTCAGCCAGGGATTGAGCAGAGAATTCAACGGGCGAGCCTCCCTCGCCACCGCGTGGCGCTCGGTGAGAGTTACTAGCGCCACTAGGCCTCTTAAACAAAGCTACTATGCTTGTGAGCTTTGAGGAGGCTGTACTGTAGCGTTTAGGGCTTGGGGTTTTGGGGAGTGTCAGGGAGCGCAGGTGGTTGACAACATCGGCAAAGTCCTTACCTTTGTTCTTCCCTTATACCCTCAAGCCCAAGACCATGAAATCCCCAAACCATAAATCCCAAACCGTCAACCCTAAACAGGCATCATGAGTTTGTTTGCATTTTACTTGGCAGGGTTTCCATCAAGAGAGGGTCCCCACAGGGTTGCTGTTTTTTGGGGGGTCTTTCATAGAAGCGCGGATCGGAATCCCCTTGGAGAATGGAGGACATAAATCGAAGCAAATGGAATCGTCGGAACCCCTCAAGAGCAGCCCTCAATACCTAAAAATGTTGACTTCATCCTACAGCCCAAAAGGCTCCGACCCTCCCATCGGCCCATCGTGCACAGAAGCTAATCTGAGGTGCCGCGCTGTGACAGAACGGGAGTGTTCAAGACACCCCTGCAGCGCGAGAGCTGCCCTCGGAGAAGATATAGAATCTAGCAAGAGTCTAGAGCTACTTGTACCATGCTTCGAGCCCTCCGAAGCCGAAAACAAAGCGCATGCCGCTGCAAGGTACGACGTCAGGATACCTCAAGTTGTGAGGATCGACCCTCTCGATGAGATTGGCAAGGCTTCGCAGAGACTCGCTGGTCCGAGTGAAACTGTGTGGCACGGAGTACAAAGAGACATGCAATCGGGCAAAGATTCCCATCGATCGAAGGTGACTGAGAAGTTCAGTTTGACTTTGAAGAAGGCGCGACAGCTCACGATGCAGAGTAGCACAATCCAAAACTTCGATTGCTGTTGTTGACTGCACTCCGAGTGCAGCGGGATGCTGGCACTCCTTGCAAGGAGTCCCTGAACCTCTGGTTCATGAAGGCCATCGCGCTTGGAAAGAAGGCCCTTGAGCGGGAAGGGCAGGGGCAGAAGGGAGCGAGAAAGTTGGCCTAAGCCCAAGCTGGTCAAAAGCAGCTCACCTCCCACATCCCAGGCTGGACCTCAAGCCACCTTTAAAGAGCTCTCGCGCGACCGGATTGAGGTGCCCAGGGTCAGGGTGTCCCTGCAGGTTTCCTGTCATTCTCTCGGATGGCCACACGCTTCTCATGCCCGGTTCGAGATAAGTCCTCCAGCGTGTCGAGTCGGGTCAGTTACTGCCATCCGTTGGCAGCGCTCATGGGCCATCATGTGCCGCTACATGCCTTCATCTTATCAAGCTCGAAGCTGCTAAGAACAGGCGGGCGATTGCGGGCCAACAGACAGCCAGTTTTGCTTCCTGTGGCTCAAGGCCAGCAGCCAGCTTTCTCGGTTTTGGTTCAGCTCAAAGCAGGAGTTGCGAACTTTCCGGATTGTGCTCTGTCAGCAGTCCTGCATCACGCACGCACTGCATGAACATGGAAGGGCGGGGCAAGGCGATGAAATCAAACTGATGCCTATACTCAGAACAGAAGACAGATCATGAGCCCAAGCCCAATGACTCTGATGCCAAGGGGTGGGAACCTTTAAACTTCAAAAGCTCCGAGCCAGACCACGCCGATCACCGCCCACTCAAGCGTCCCAAATATGCGAAGGGAGCAACCCGAAGTCCACCTAAACCCTGAACCCTACCACCCGAAAGCCCCTAAAACGCTAAAGCCCCCTAAAAAAACACCCTAAAGCCCCTCCCTTAGCCCCTAAAACCCTAAAGCCCCCTTTAAACCCCCCAGAGGCCGGTGCAGATCCGGCCGTAGAGGAGGCCACCCGGCAGCTGGCGCAGAAGTACCGGAGAGATCCGATCAAGGCCGGCACTTCCGGGTTTGGGGTATACTATAACTATCAGGGATATAGGGGCCCTAATAATCAGTATAGGGTTCCCTTTAAGGACCATAATGGATCAAGGCCGGCACTTCCTTAGTTTAGGGTTGTAGGGTTTCCTTAGACCCCAAGGCAACTACCCTCTAATGTACCCTAGCTACCCACGATTAAGGACCGTAGTGGATCAAGGCCGGCACTTCCTTAGATTGTTTTCGAAATTAGGGTTTCTATAAGGCTCCTAAAGAGATTAGGGCTCTTAGAACCCAGGGCCCGAGAGATCAGATCCTGGCCGACAGTTGGGGATATACTATAATTATAATAAGGTAGGGTTCCTTTACAGGGATCCTCCACTATACTCTGATTATAATAAGGAACCACCAAAATAGAATAGGTAGTCTTTAAGGCCCCTATATTAGAGTGCTTTCCAGCGTCCCCCGAAAAGGGCACGTTCCCAAATGTTTGGATTTAAAGCTTCTAGAGGCTCCTGCAGGGTGTGGGGTGTTCCAATATCTTTTTGCATTAGGGGTTTAGGGTTTTTAGGGTTTAGGGGGGTTTTTAGGGTTTAGGGCTTTTAGGGTTTAGGGGGGTTTTTAGGGTTTAGGGCTTTTAGGGGTTTAGGGTTTTGGGGGTCCTGCAGGCTTTAGTTAGCATTTAGGGTTTCTACCCCACCCCCCCCCCTCGCTGAAGTGTGTTGGGTTTGGGTTTAGGGTTGCGCATCATGAAGCACCTAAGGGATTCCTATCCCTGTCCTGGTTAAGCTCTACGTCGCAGGGACTCGGCAAGCAAGAACTCTGCTTTCAAGCACCCTCAGTTCGTTTATCCCTGCTTGCTGAGTCCCGTGTTCCTGTCAGTATAAGGGGATCGGGCTTTGAGGTGTAGGAGGGTTTAGGGTTTAGGGTTAGGAGTAAAGGCTTTGGGGTTCGTGCCCGACAGCATTGCGCACATCCGTTCCAAACTTGAGGGAAAGTGCAAAAGGCAGAGTTCCTAAAATCATCGTTCCCTTTGCAGCCGATCAGAGCATGACATGTCCTGATTTGCTTTGGCCAACTTCCTCCCAGGGGGGTAAGGGGGAGGGGGTAGGGGACCACGCTGCCTTAAATAGGCCTGATAAAGTCCTTATTCTGGGCATTAAGCGCCCTACCCCCCTTCCCCCCTGTTGGTCCTTATGACAGTCGACGTTGAAGAACAGGATCTCAAAACTAGGCCGCAGCCCTTCCAGCTTGGATCTTCTCCCACCTCGCAGACAGGAATTCGGGTGGCAGTAAGTCCGTAGTAGCTCCTTCTCGGAAGCCCCAGGCCCTAGACTTTAATCCCGAAGCCCAACTCTTCAAACCCTTTTAAATCTAATTCCTCAACTTATCTCACCTTCTGGAAGTAAGCCCCTGAGATATCTGCCTTGACAGATGATGTGGGCCAACGTGGAGCTGAACCCTTCCATCCTCGATGCGCCTTGGCCCGGCAGCATCACTGACTGAAGCCATTTGAGACCTTGAGAAGTTGGATGCGCGGCTGTGGGCCTTTTTGGCCTGAAGGCTCATAGATAGGTCATAGTCATAGGCTTCGAAAGCCCTCCAACTGCAAAGCCTGCGGCTCACATCAGCTCTCGACATTAGTGATTACGTTTTTGCTGCTCGGCGCAGCTCTTGTGCAGATCGCGAATATCGCAGAGTCGAACCAATTCCTGTAAAATCTGTAGAATGTCGCGAGGCGTTTGACCTGCATGAATCTGACGCAAGTGATTTCTTCGCCTGGATCTGAGAGCACACTCGCATCGAGTCTCCTTCATCAGCAGTTGTGGTTGAAAGAGCCCCGAAAGCCAAGGTTGCTTTGCGATCAAAACGATCTCGCTTCAAGGCTTGCAGTTTTGACCTAGCACCCACAGATGACGTGAATCCTGGCGGCGCCACAATCAAAGTACATGGAACCAAACCAATCACCGTCCGAATGCAAATGTCAGCGATTCTTCGTCCTCTTCCCGCCAGGTTCACACCGGCGAGCTGCGCTTCGAGGAGCGGGGAATTTCGTAGGCCTCAAGCCCCCGAACCCTCGCCTGGCTTCAGCCCTAAAGGAGTTGGATGCCTTCGTCGATGGGGTCCTAAACGGCGGACCGCTGCCTGGAAAGCTGAAGGCGACGAGAGCTGGTTTTTTCCAGCATTCAGCTTTCCGGAGGGTGGGTTTAGACATGTGGGTACAAGAGTGGTCAACTGACTTCCATGGGGCTGGTCCCAAGTCTCTAGATGGGTTCTTGTGAAAGGGTAGTGGCTAGATTGCCTCCTCACATGGCTGGCCACAGCCCCGTGGCTTTTCATTCGGCAGCTGGATGCCGTTGAGCTAGGCCTGAACTCCTGCCCAGCATCAACTCAAAGCTTGGCGCTCGACCACCCGAGGCGGTACAACAGACAGAAGACCCAGAGTGCGTGACAAACGTGCCCGGATGCCTTGTCCCGAAGGTTCCAAAGATCGAGCTTTGAGAAGGGGGCAGCCGTGACGCTTTTCCAACCAAAAACCCGCACTGTGCAGGTGCGCAAAGAAAAGCTGTATCCCGTGCTGACTGCTCTGACTCCAGTTCACACACACAGCATCGTTCGGCGTTGAGGTTTTGCACCCGAGACCGGGTGCAAGTGACCGTCCGCAATACCTTGGACGTTGGCTGTAAAGTGCTGGAAATTATCGGTCACCCCACTGCAGCCCGTGTTTTCAAGCCATGCTTCCGGTCTCCTTTCTTTACAGTCGGTTCTCCAGCTGTGCTCTCAATACATAGCTAAGGCCATGTTTGCACCAGTCACTCGTCCCAATAATCTCAACGTCAGGATAAACGGGTTGAGCTCTAGGCCAAGTTTGCGCCCGATGTCCTGCATGGTGGCCAAGCCCTTGTCACCACTGGAACTCTATGCAAGAGCGCTGCCCGATGACGCAGATGCCGCCAGACCTCATAGCCACCCCTACACCCTAAATACCCTATTAGCCCATTGGGGTTTGGGGCTTTAGGGTTTCGGGTACCCTAAAAGGCTCTAGGGTTTAGGGTACCCTAAAAGCCCTCTTTAGCCCAAAGCTCTTGTGGTGGTGTTGCTCGGGGCCCTGGGCCTTCCTGGGTTCTTGTTAAGGGGTTTAATAACTTCAGTTACCATCATAAGGATCTATAGTAAAGAGTATGGTTTCCTTATTCTGGAAGCCCTAAACAAGAACACCCAGCTTCTGGCTCAGGTTGCTCCACTGCACTTCCCCATGTACACCGTCTCCGTGGAGCTGCTGCTGAAGATGACAGCAGTTGAGCCGCACGAGAAGCTAAAGGCCAGGTTGGGTCAACGGAATCGATCGAAGCTCTTGACTTCTTGGCTTCGAACAAAAAGCCCCAGGAGGCCGGAGAAAGCCGGAAAAGGACTGAAAAAGACTCGAAGCTTTGCGTGCTAGGCCCGTGGCGAGCTCGTCGTCTTCGACAGCGATGGCAGCGACGGCGGGAAGAAAGCGGCCTTCGTGTCGCACCAGTGGATAGCAAAGGAACACCCTGACCCGGACTTCAAGCAGATGGCTGTTGAGTTCTGATTAAGGAAGCAATATATTCTTTACTATAGATCCCTTTTATGGTAACTAATTAACGTAGGTTAAATCTCTTAACCCCTAAACCCCTAAGGATAAAAAACCCTATAGATCCCTTCACGGAACCCTATATTGTAGTAATCCCTTAGCAAGAGCCCAGGTTGTTCTCCAGGCTGCCTTGAGGCGGCTCCTAGGAGGCAAAGGCTTCGTCCCCCTGGACCCGATCACGGAAACTTTCGTGGCCAGCGCTACTTTGTCATAAATGGGTCAAATTTTACATGTTTATAGGTACTTCCAGAAATTAGGTTTTTTTAATAATTTTAATACTATCCCAACCATGGACCAGGCCAAGCCTCTTCCTTTGAAAGACTTGCAGAATCTTTGGCATAGTTGGTTCACATTTTACATTTTTATGGGAACTTAAGCCCAAGAAAGAATAGACAGTCCATTTTTATTACTGTTTCAACCATGAGCCAGGAAGCATGAATGGTTTATCTGGTATGATTATTTCTCGTGCCCGCAGCTGGAGAAGCGGAAGTCTTACACCACAGATCTTAAGGACGGCAGCCAGCAGGCCACTGCCATCAACAGCATCCCAGCCTATGTAGCGAGATGCCATCTCTTCCTCGCACTTTGCCCAGTGCTCGACTGCCCAAAGGAGTCCAAGGTGCTCACGTCTGCGACGTGGAGTCGCCACCGACGGGAAGACGTCCTGGCGCGCGGGCGGCGCGCCTCCGTGGTGGCGGGGCCCTCCCCCGAGGGGGCTTCGAACTTTCCCGGTACTTGCACCCTGGAGCTGCCTTGTGCAGAAGCCGGCCGGGTGTTGAGCTTTGTGGGTGTAGGCTGTGAAGGGCTGCTGCCCTGCATGCTGTGCGTTGGAGCCTGTTGCTCGCGCTGCAACCGTGGGTTTAGGCTTTTGCTTAGTGCCCCCCTAGGGTTCGGGTTCCCTAATGGCGGCCCTGCTGTGCACACTTTCCCCTGCCTTCGCCTCAACCGCCCCATTGGCTTGTTGGGCCAGCGCATTGGAGAAGCCTCCCATCCAGGCCCTGGCGCGTCCACTGTCACGAAACGCAAGCGCGCTCAGGCTCGCCAGGCGCAGCTGCTTGCTGTTCTTGAAGGGATTCTTAAGCTGCTTTCGGGCAAAGGCACGGGGGGACTTCAGTCATTGATAGAGGCTCTGGGCCCTCTTCTTGCAGATCGCTCCCCCCCTGTGCACCCTCGCCCTAAGCCAAAGGCCAAGCCCAAGGCTACACCCAAAGCCAAAAGTCGACCTGAGCCTGCGGGCTCCCCGGTTGAAGCACCTGTGCCTCGAACCACGCCTGTTGTTGCAGCCCCTCCGAAGCGCCAGGCCCAGCCGGCTCCTTCTTATGCACTGCGCCCAGGTGACTTCCATGGCACGGTTGTTCAGTACGATGAGCTCTCGACGAAGCTCGCCACTGTCCCGACTGGCCCGCTTGTTCTTCTCGCTGCCGACGAGGAGCAGGCCGATGCGGCGGCTCAGCTCATTAAGGGGAAACCGCTTGTGATACCGCTCGCTTCGGGGACGCGGGTCGTTACTCAGCATGTCATTCGCACGGAAGTGTGTTGTACTGGAGTCGCGGCCCCTTCTTTGAAGTCGGCTCCCAAGCCTGCGCCGGCACCGGCAGCCGCCACCACTGTCATCCGAGTTGTTGCGTGCCAGGGGCTTGCCCCCCAGACGCTGTGGCAAAGGGCCCTGGCTTGCTTTGCCCCTCGATAAGCAGCACTGTCTTAAGGATGCCTGGCAATTTGCAAAGCATGAACGTGGGAGCCATCACCTTGTCCAGGGCCTCGCCAGGGTTGATTCTGCTTGTGTTCGTGAGCTCTTTAGGGCCTCAGGCGTGCAGGGTGTCTTTGTCGAGCCAGTTGGGCGGCAGGACACCACACCTGTTGTCTCGGTTGTGTGGCACAAGCCTACGCGTGAGGAGGACTTGCGCGCATTGCATGAGAGGCTGCTCGCTGACAGGCCGGCGTTTGGGCTCCTTCTTGGCACCCGGGAGCTTGGCGCTCGCATTGCTCCAGCCCCTGGGGCCGAGCCAGTCAGGACGTGGACCATCACTGGGACGCCGCCCCCCTGGACCGATGATTATATACGGGAGTTGCTCGTCTCCCAAACCACGCTTCAGGACCCTGCTGTGATCAGACGCCTTGTTCGAAAGGGGGCCTGCTCTTGGTGGTCAGGGCCTCTGCGGGCGCGGGCACTGATGCTCAACAGATTGTCGTGGGGGAGCCGGGGGGTGATCGCTCATACTGGGTTCTTCCCGCCCCTGCTCGTCCGGCGATGCGCGAGCGAGGCCAGCCACTGCGAGCGGGTGCGTTCTCCTACAAGCGTGAAGCCTTCGTTACCGTCGAAAAGCCTGTGCTTCAGGCCTCTGAGGCCGCTGAGGAAGGTGAGCGTCCCGCGCCGGGCGCCAAGAAGTCTGCTGCTGCCTCTGTCCGGTACCGCAAGATTCCGCCCGAGCTTGAGAAGCATGACGTGCCAGGCGACGGCTCCTGCCTCTTCCATTGCATTGCCAGGGCGCTGCCCA
>BGNK01003095.1:1429-32487 GCA_003297005.1 Symbiodinium sp. clade A Y106 | reverse complement strand
CACTCGCATGCAATCCCCCGACAGCTGGGCTGGTGCCTTGGAGATCCTGGCCGCGGCCAAAACACATAAGTGCACCATCGTGGTGCTGCCGGAACGGGCTGACATGCCCCCGAGCGCCTACAACTACGGGCCCTCTTTCCCTAAAATCATTGTGTGGCACACGGGCAAGCACTTCGACCTCCTTATACGCTCAAGGCCAATGCTCGCCTTCCTGATGAGATCGCTGCCGTCACTGAGGAAGCCGGCCAGGGCTCTTTCCCGCGTGTGGGTGGGCCTTCCGCCGCTGAGCTTGCCGACACTGGGAGTGTTGGCCCTGTTGCTGGGGCCGCCGGCCATGATGCCTCTGCCTGTGGCTCGGTTGCCTCGTCGGCGCCTACCTCTGTGAAGCTTCGGGCCAAGCGGGCCCGCATTGGCCCCCCGGCCGGCACGCCGAGCATCCGCTCCTTCTTCGATGTGCCGCCTGCCGCTGCTGCTGCCCCGGCTGATTCTGCTGATGAGTGTGACTGCCCGGTGCCTGGGACAGCTGCCCCTGGCTCGCCTGCTGATTCGCTTGAGGACTGCATGCCCCCTGTTGCTGCGGATGCGGCTAGGCCCCGCTATGACTCCCGAGGCCGCCTGCTCAAAGGCCGCACCATCAAGGCCAAGGACCATTGGAAGTGCGATTGGTGCGACTATGTTGTGCGTGGCAAACACTGGTGTGCATACCGGCATGCTCATCTTAAGGCGTGGCACCCCGAGCATCTGCAGGACTTTGGGCCGAGGCCGCCGCAGTTTGTGACACCTGGCCCTGGTGCTGATGTGGAGTGGCCCTGCCCTTTCTGTGATAAGGTGCTGCTCAAGGAGATTCCCAAGCGTCGCTTTCTGCTGCCACAGGCGAGGTCTGGAGCGCAGCGCAAAAGGCCACCGCGGCCAAGCTTGCCGATGGGGTTGCGCGGCGCATCCTCATGCGGCGTAAGGACTTTGGCTCGCATGATGTGCGGTTCTTCCGTATGCCCTGGACCGGCAAGCCTGCCAAGAAGCCGCGGTCCACCCGCGTCGTGTATGCCTGTGCTAGCTGTACTGCCACGGCTTCTACGCCCAAGGAGCTGCAAGCTTTGTCCTGTGAGCGCCGGCCCGCGACTTCTACCCACACCAAGTTTGTCGTGCGCGTCCGTGCCCTGATTGCTGAAGGCAAGCATGAAGCCTCGCTGCTTGACGGCTGCCGCCAGCTGTTGGATTGCATCTGCCCGACTGAGCCGGATCACCGCCGGCTGCCCAGGAAGATGCTACCTCCGCCGGCTTTGCGTGCGCATGATGTTGTTGCTGCGGCGTGGCCTTTCTTGAGTGGCAGTCGCCATGCCATTGAGCTACGCTTCCCGTGCCTGCGCTGGGCCACCTGCCGCAAGAATCGCCGTGCCCTTGAGACGAAGAAGGCTTGTGGTGCTGTGGTGCGGGGGGGGGGGGCGTGCAGCCGGCGGGGGCTAACCCAAACCACCCAGAACCAGGTTACACCGTTGACGCCGCTTCCCAGGTGCTTCNAAGAATCGCCGTGCCCTTGAGTCGAAGAAGGCTTGTGATGCTGTGGTGCGGGGGGGGGGGGCTCGCATCAGGCGCGAGCTCGCCCACGCCACCAGGACCCGGATTCCACCGTTGCGCGTGCTGCAGTGCATGTGCTCCAGCTGCTTGACAAGGTGCTCCCCACTGTTGCTGCCGCTCCCGCTGCCCCTAAGGAGATCGTCGCCCTTGCTGATGCGGGGGAAGCCGGCCTTGGTTTTGAGGATCGTGGCTGCCCGGCCACTTCTCGCCTGCGCTGCATGCTGCGTCTGCGGCGGCCCCTGCTAGGGCTCACCTGCCTCCGCTGGCCTTTCAGCCATTGTTGCCATGCGTTGTCAGCGCATTGCCTATGCCGCCCGCGGCCTCGCCTTGCGGCGCGCCTTGATTCGTGAGCTCGTCATCCCTCTCTTTTCTTGGAGTGCACCTTGGAGTAAGTTTAAGGTTTCTGGTCGTGGACGAAGAGCGTCGCCTTTGCTCTCTGGGGCCGCCTCCCGGCGCCTGGACGCTCCAGACTCCTGCTGTGGCACGTGCTTGGGCGCCCATACTTGCATCCGGAGCACGCTATGGACTTCCGGTGCTCTCGGCGGCCGGCGGTTGTGGTTACGCGCCCTGCCATTGTGCCGCGCTGGCCTGCGATGTTGAAGAAATGGGGGTGGACTGCTTGTGCTGCCGACGCCAGAACGCTTCAGCGACTGAAGAAACCGCCTGCGCCTGAGCACTTGGTCTGTGCGTGTGGGGAGCCGGTCCCAGCCAGGACTCACCTCACGTTCTGCTGCAGTGGCTGGTTCCCACATCGAGCGAGGCTTCCATTGCAAGCTGCTGCCTCTGCCGCTGCACCGGCCGCCTCCTGACCCTGGCCTGGACCTTGAGCTCGTTTCTGAGATTGTGCAAGCTGCGGCTGCGGGCCCCAAGCTTGTTCACTGGCAACGTGCAGCATGGGCCCTTGCAGTGGCCACGGCAAATGGACAGGTTGTCGTAGGGGGTTTGGTCACTTCTTTTGAGCAAACGCCCGCACCTGCCGAGCGGGAGGCCTTGTGGCGGCTCCTGCTTCACCTTCGACGTGCCGACGTGCCTGCCTGTGTTTTCTTGGACAACAAAGCTTTGGTGCTCCGTCTCCATCGGGGCCTGTGTGACGAGTCGTGGGAAGGCTCCAATCCTGCGTTTTGGACGGCTGTGTCCAGCACCGCCCGCCGGGACCTCCAGGCCCATTGGGTCCCTTCGCATGGCAAGCAGCCAATGTGGCGCGCTGAGAATCCTGAGCACACTGCCCTTGCGCGTGCCCTCAACAGGGAAGCAGATGTCCGCTGCACAGCCATGCTCCAGCCGCTCAGAGATGTTTGGCAAGGCGCTTGTGATTGCTACGACTCCGCTGTGGACTGGGGCAATGCCGCTGTGCGTGCCCAGCATGAGGCCACTGGGCCCTTCCATGAGATGCTTAAGACTGCCATGGGTGAGCTCCGCATGTCGTGATGCTCCCCGGCCACCGCCCCTGACCCTTTCGGTTTAGTCCCGCTGGTTTCCCCCCGCTAGGGTGCCTTGTGATGACCCAATCTGTCTTTGCCACTGCCCAGCCGAGGCCACTGGGCCTTTCCATGAGATGCTTAAGACTGCCGTGGGTGAGCTCCGCATGTCGTGATGCTCCCCGGCCACTGCCCTTGACCCTTTCGGTTTAGTCCCTCTGGTTTCCCCCCTCTTGGCTGCCTTGTGAAGACCCAATCTGTCTTAGCCACTGCGGGCCGCAAGGTTGAAGCCGTTGGGGCGTGTCTTTCCTTGCCTTCGGGCTTCGGGTTTAGCTTTCCCTGCGTGCTGGGCCGTGAGCCCACTGCTGGTTTCACGTTGCCGGAGACCACGACACTGCAATGTTGCAGGTCGCTGTGAGGTGAGCTTCGGCTCACCGCCCCGGTGGGCGTCTAAACTACCAACCTTCGGGTACGGTGCAGGTTGACGTACAAAGCATGAATGAATGAACGACGTGGAGTCGTAGAGGTTGGTGCTGCGTGGAGCGGGCCGCACGCGAGCTGTCCCCCAACAGCACATGGATTCTAATCCAAAGCGAGTCCTCTCTTGAAGCTGTTGGTACGGTGGCATCCTTTGTGTGTGGATCTGTTGGGGAAGGCGAGTTCAAAATCGCCGCTGACCGGGCCCTGCTGGCACCGGTCATGCAGCAAATCGTACTCCGGAAGCTGATGCATTGCCTTCGAGTGGGTGACTTGCCAGCTTTCCGTCGCTACTTGAACCTCCAAAAAGTTCATCTGCGAGGCCTGGAGGTCGAGCCGCTCGCTGGCCTGCTTCCGAGTGCCAGCGAGGGAGCTGACGATGCCCTGCTGGAGTTCTTGCACCAGAACGGCTTCAGGAGCCTCGACGAAAAGGACAGTGCAGGTTGGCGACCGCTACATTATGCTGCAATCACGGGGAACACGAAAGTCTTAAGACAACTGCTGGAGCGGAAGGTGGATGTGAACCAGCTCACATCAAAAGATGAGCCTCAGTTGGGCTTTCCTTTCTGGATGTCTGCATTGAGCTTTGCAGTATTCTACAAGCAGCATGACGCCATCCAGCTGTTGCTGGATGCCAAGGCCCTTCTGAAGAGTGGAACTGCGTCGGCCAGTGACTCAGTCTCTTCGGACAGTGCCGAGAGCGTGCGGCTCCTGTGCGCTGCTGGTGCCCATCCACTAAGCAAGAGCTTGTTGGGCTTCACCGCTTTGCAGACTGCGGCTGCTTTTGCAGCGACCATGTCAGTAGAGGAGATGGTGGCATCGCACCAAGTCAGTCCGCTGGCACTGTCCCAGGCACTCTTCCACGCCGCGGGTTTCCGTGGTGGCACGGCTGAGATGATCCAACATCTGATCGAGCTGCGCGCTGATCCCGATTTCCAGTTCGGTCGGAATGATCTGAGGCCTGTTGGCCGCATGTTCTATGCCGCGAAGTCCATGCAGCACTGGCTCGGCCGAGACACGGCTTTGTCGGCTTTTGCCTACCACCTGAATGGCAGTACTCCTCTAATGCAGGCCATCAGGTCGACTCAGTACGAGGCCGCCGCAACTCTCATCGCAGCCGGTGCCAGGCTGGATCTCCGGAATTGTCGGAACTGGCAAGCAGCCGACTTTGCCAAGGGACAAACGATCCCAGACTTTTTAAAGCTGGGCTTACAGGGGGACCCATCCGAATGTCAGAGGGTGTCTTCGCTGGCCCTTGCTGGTGCCCATGTCCAAGTTCCTTTTTAAGATTAGCTTTCGCGCCAGCCACGCGCAGCTTTGATCGCGGAGCTGAGCCAGCGACACGAGTTTCACACCAAGGCTCACCCGAGATTCCGAAACGAGGCAGAGGGCATTTTCAGGTTGACTTCAGTGTTGTACGCAGGCTGAGTTTCTCCTCCCTAGTTCATAACAGGACTTGCTGTAACTGAGATGTAGGACCCGCGCAGCTGAGGGTTCGCCGCCTTCTCGGATCACCCACGTGAATTTTTTCCCGAGTGCCTCTACGAAAAGTCCATGCTGTTCCACATTCTCGTATCCACCACTGGAACACCTGGCACCATCGGAGGTTGAGAGCGTGTCGACAGGGCAGCGAGCCGTTGACATGTCCTCGCGGTTTTGTTCGAGGGTCTATCATTGAAACCAGTCGCCGCTCGAGCCTCTCGAGTCAGGGCCTCGGGGTCTTCGGCAACTCACTCTTCAGGGACTCTAGCGAGAGTGCTCCTTTGGCAGAATGGCCATGGCCATGAGATCATGGCTATCCTTCCAACGCAGCTGTCTGGCTCGATACCGGTATTCGTTTTGGCCAGAAGGCACAGATAAGCGAAGCAAGAGCCGCTCACTCTCTTTTCCCGCGGCACAAGGGTGACCCTAACACTCCACTGCACCAAACTCTTTTTGCTGCATGGCATCGTGGGACAGCTCTGGCTGAGGCACGGGTTGTCGGAAGGTTTGCGCTGGCTCCTAGAATGGATTCAGAAGTCTACGGCACAGAGATAGCATCCGAGAGCCCAGTGACCGACCCAAGCCCCAAGCGGTCAGTGTGGAAGCTACACTAGTCTTACCTTGGGTTAGTAGGGAATGGAGGAATGGTAGTACTAGTAGTTATATTTCTACCCCATTCCTCAATTCCCTACAACCCTAAACCCCTAAACCCCCCAAACCCCTAAACCCCCTATACTATAAACTACCATTTAACCAAAGGTAAGTATAGGGGAGTAGTTATAAGTTATAAGGTATCCCATTCCTCCACTATTAACCAAAGGTAAGTAGTTCAAGCATTGAAGGCAGCATGGAAGTGGAAGTCCTCAGCGTCTCTGGCGCGGCTCCCGATCAGGCTGGGGACTTCAGGAAAGACTCGGATGCTTCGAGTAGGTCTTAGAGGTTCATGGGTAGTTATAAGTGGTGTTATAAGTCCCCTAATATGGGTTATAAGAGTAGGTCTTAGTCTTGAAATACTTGGAGGTTCATGGGTAGTTATAAGTCCCCTAATATGGGTTTCGAGTCCAGGGAATATCTTTTGTTTTATGGGCGGTCTGGCATAGCATGTTACCATGTCAATGTGGGAGTTTCCGAAAATTAGGGTACCTTATTTGGGGGCCCTTATAATAAGGATCCTACTATTTAGGGTACCATATTAGGGTTCCCTATTTTCGGAAACTCCCATGTAAAGCTTTGCAGTGCAGCAGTCCAGTCTGGTATGGTGTACACTCCCATGCGTCAAATGATCGATGTTACTTACCGTGGAGCTTCCCAAAAACATCGACCCCTCAAGTTCCTCCGTATATTGCATGCCCAAGCCCCTGGAACCTGTAAATGAGCAATATACGCGAGTGTAACAAAGTGTGCACTCCCGTCCTCAGAAGCTTAAGCTTGTTGTTTTCGCCGCGACATTCCGCGATAATAGACTTCTGCAATTGGGCTCCCTTTCATTCAGCGGCCTTATCAATTGGAATGTGCTTCTGGGGTATATTATATGTTGCAGTATATTCACAACAAGGAAACCGAAGAAAATAGGAAATTGCTCTTTCCCTTTCATGGCGACTTGGCGCTTCGGAAGGGCTGAAAAGGCGTCTCACCTCCAAGGGAAGCCATGCAGATCGAGGGCCCCAGATAATCCGCCCCAACAACCATTTAGGATCTTTCTCATAGTTGCTGCAGTATAGTCATTACTTTTTGGTATACTCCAAAAGCCCTATTTTTGTTATTAAGGCCCCTACGGCCCTACGCTACAGGTGGTGTCCATCCGGGCCGGTGGTCAGCGCAAGCAAGCCGCCGTCTCTTCGCTGGGCCAGGCCACAGGGTCCGAAGCCGTTCTTGAAACATATGTAGCAACTAGAGTAATTATCTTCTACAGTACATACTATACACTCTGATAAACATGGATGTGTGCGTGCTATTTACATATATATATATAGAGAGAGAGAGAGAGAGAGCGAGAGAGTATGCATATATGCATATGTGCATCTCTGCCTGTATCAGGGCATTCCTTTTCGACTTGCCTCCGGGCCCACTGGCGTGAACCCCTTCCGCATTGACATCCTCAAACAGGCAGGGCGGCAGGGCGGCAGGGCTGCACAGAGTTTCTCATGTTCTGAGATTCGGTGCGGAGCAGATGGGACTCGCTTCAGAGATTGAGGCCATGCCGATTCTGGCTAAGCCAATAAGAAGCTGCCCAAAGGATCGCTTCAAGTCCGAGCCACCGCTGAGACTCAATTTCTGGAGCAATCTGGCCTCCAGCGAAACTACTGCACTGATGCGCCTCTTTCGGTCCGCACGCCGATCTCTGTGCAGATACCATGAAGGCTCAAAAGCTGAAGTCGAACAGGATCCTGAAGAGAGGAATGGATGCTGCAAGCTACGAAACTCGACCCAAGAAGCTTTCCTCAAATGCCGGACACTCACTTGACAGGTCGGCTCCGCACGCTTGGCGGTGCGTCCCGGCGAAGGCCGGGTTCCTGCGTTTTCCCACAGGAGCTCATTTTCTTCAAGGGAGCATTTGGCCCAGCAGGCAATTATTCCATCGAAGTGAAGGATGCTGGAGAGGGCGGCGAGCCCGTCCGGGTGGGCTTCGCCGTGCGCCACTGGGAAAGCAATTCGTTGGATCTGAATGTTCTTTGCAGTTTGCAAGTTACTTGCATACTTTTTCCAAAGCTGAGACACTATATTCGCCGCCCTGAAAGAAACCGCTTGTCAAAACAGGCACTGGGCGCGCAGACGTCGTTCTTATCTGCCGCTCATGCACCAGGCGTTTGCAACAACCGGAAGCTGGAAAATTGTAGAACCCGGCTTCACTCGAAAGCCTCCGGAAAAGAAAGTTGGAAAGCAATACCGCCACTCTGGTTTGTAACCGTATGAGCGTAAATGGGTCGGCCCTGATGCAGAGTGACTGAACAGGCGAATGGTGCTCGTGCTGCTCTGACTAGCTGCGATTAGTCATCTCTTTCGGGCGACTTGTACGTCCAGCACTGTTCTTCTATTGCGATACTACTATTACGACTGCTACTGCCACTGCGACTGCTACAGCTACTGCTACTACTGACGACGAAGAATATGATTAGCATTGAAGCCAAAGCCAAGGTGTTTTGGGACCCTAGACCCCTGAACCCCTCAACCCTAAACCCCTAAACTGCCCTAAACCCTAAACCCTCAACCCGTATAAACCCTAAACCCTACACCCGTATAAACCCTAAACCCTAGACCCTGAACCCCAAAGCCAAGGTGCTTTGGGACCCAAGAAAGGTGAGCAAGTCGAAGCTCCGCCTTCGGAGCGGCCGAAGGCGCCGAGTTCTGCACTCTTATGCTCTTGGGGCTCTAGCTGTAGCGCATAAAGGCATTATCTATAGCTACTGTAGGGTCTTATAAGGGATCTATAGGGATTTACTTAGGATCTAGAAGGAAAGATACAGTGATCTCCCAGAATAATTAACACTCAGAAGGTGTAGCTAGGCAGAGTTTAGGATTCCTCGGTTGATGCAGAGTTTGCAGGTTTAGACCCACAGGTTGTTTAGGTTTCTTGCTTCTCTGAGCTGGCTTTGGGATGCTCACCACCGCAAAGCACGGCATGTGTGTGAGAGCTCTTCGTGGCTTTGTGGCGCGCTCCGGTTCCTCATTCAGTCTCACATGTCCTTTCAGGATTAACCCTCCTATGATTGAATCGGATTTGCACAGGTCCGATCTCGGGGCGCTTCGAATGCCCTGCCCATGAAGGAGGCTTGAATTTCAGCTCGCTTTGCAGGAATCTAGCATTCTCATGCTGAGCCGTGGCAAAGAGCCGAGTTGGCAAAGAATGCAAACATCTTGTGCTTGGGGGGGGGGGGAATCATGGGACTTAGTAATCAGTAACTAGGGTCGTAAATAAGGTAACTAGACTTATGACTCCTATTAGGGTACTTATATTAGGGTACTTAGAACCATCACTCACTAAGTCCCATGATCCTCCAAGTAAGCGCTAAACCCTAAATCCCTACAGATCCCTTATAGAACCCTTTTGAGGCAAAGAATGCAAGCATCTTGTCAACCCTAAACCCTAAAACCCTAAACCCTAAACCCATTGCACTCCAGGAAGAGGAGAGGCGCTTCCTCTCTCAAACTGCCGTGGCCAAAGAGCCCAGGGCCCAGGCTACCACAGTCGTCACCTGGGCAGTGAGGGTAACAAAAGGGGGCCTTAAGAATTAGAGTAGGGTTCCCTTTAAAGGGAACCTTAAAGGGGCCTATAAGGGATCTATACAGGTACTATGATATAGGGCCTTAATTTTTTGGAATTTGGTTTGGAGGTATCTTCTACTGTAATTAGAATGAGGAACCCCCTCAAAATGCAAGCAAAATCTCAAAGGAAGAGGGACTACCATAGGGGCCTCAATCAATAATTACCTATACTATTTTGGGGGTTCCTCTAAAAGGGGCCTATAAGGGCGATTATAAGGATTTAGTATGGGGGCCTTAAATTATATTTCTATTGTGGGGGTTCCTTATTATACATATAGTATGATACACCTCCAAACCCTACGTATTCTAGCTGTTAAAGCCCCTATGATAATTACTCACGGCTCTGGCTTGCTGCTCTCCGCAGCATGCTCGATTTTAAATAACAAAGTGCACACACCCGCATTGGCTCAGGTATCTGGAAGCGCATGAGCTCTTGCCTTTCGTCCGTGCCCTCCTCCAGGCGCGCTTCAGACAGATGGGCGCCTTGATACTGTGAAGCAAGATGTCAAAAGACCTTCGTCGTAGGTTGCAGAGTGTGTGGGATTGTGAATGCCTGCTCCCTGAGACTGTCATCCGCGACCGTCCGCTGGACCCGTACAGCTTCATTGCAGAACAGTCGGAGCGCCCGGATAGCTGGTCGTCATGTACTAGTATTATGATTCCCATTTAGTGGCTTGGGAAGCACCCCCCAAAACCCCTAAACCCTAAACCCTAGGGCGCTTCGGGGGNGGGGGGGGGGGGGGTAAGTTCTGTTAAAACGAACGTGTGCAAAGACCCGAGGTTTCGCATTGCTGCAGCTGCGTTCAAGCCAACACAGCCCGCACCAGGCGCCGTCCACTTCCTGAGGTGTCATAAGCAAGTGGTCAAGAGAGAAAAGGTGACTTTAGGATTACTATAACAGTACTATAATATTACTGCCTATGTTTGTACAGAGCTCTCTCAAGGCTCATGGGATTTTAGGTCCGGAGGAAAGAAAGGGCATCTGTCCAGAAGGCTTCGCTTCTGCTATGCCCTGGACAGCCTCAGTATGGCTTGTCAGTGACAATGTTCGGAGACTTGTATTAACTTCTCATAGACGACAATGGCAGCTTTGTATGGATGCATATTCCGAGAACTCAGAGCCTCGAGCCAGGATTTGCGGCGGCTGCCGATGCGTACGTCGACCCGCAATTGGAAAAGGCTGCCGGCCCGGCAAAACGAGCAGCAAGCCACTCAAAATTCCCAACAGCAACGGCACCCTGTTGGCATTATCACCATCCTCGTTCAACAATAGCAGCAACCCGCAAGACTCATACACCCACCCGACGAACCACAACTTTTAGAACGCCCTTGCAAGCCGATCAAAGGGTAATATTGACATACACTTCAATTCCAACTCATTCTGCAAATCCAGGCCTTTTCCATCAATAAAGGAAAATGCGTACCTCAAAGTCTTCCGAAGTATCGCATTGATTTGAATGGAGCTTCATGGCACCTCCACTACCCCACCATGATCATAAGATCGGTCATCATTGCGACCCCAAAAAGCCTAAACAAAGGAACACCCTGCAACCCTGAAACCCCAAACGCTAAACTTAACCCTAAACCCCTAAACCCTAAACCTTAAAAAAAAAACTTAAACCTTAAACCGAAGAGTGACAGGAGACAGGACCCGATCCCCCGAAGCTGCCGAAGTCCGACGAGCCCGCTGGGCCCTGGGAAAGCTCGCGCTTTCAGTTCTGAGGCTGTTACGAGGGTCTTGTCACATTTTTAGGCCGTAAGCGTCAAAATGCACCTCTTCTTCTTCTTCTGGGCTGCTTTTTGGGTTGGGGGCTTGTGGAGGAAGTCCTGCCTGGCTCGGGCAGCTTCGGGTTGGGTGCGCTGGCACCCAGCTCGTTCATCTTTCCCATGATAAGGACCCCTTGCAGTGCGAGTGATGGTCTTTTGTCTGAACCACCCGTGATTTTCTCAGGTCGGCCCCCCCGAGATACCCAAGGCGGTGCTAGCGCCGTGCAGGCGCAGCAGGGGCTTCAGGTTTAGGACGTTTTAGGAGAGTACCTTTGCCCCTGCAATCTCGCGCAGGTCTTCTGAAAAGTAGATGCCCGCGGGCACGAGCTGCATGAATATCTTTGGACCCCAGAGCTTGCGAAGTGGGAGGATTCTACTAACATGTTGGGGAAAAATATGTTTCCCCAATGTGTCAGTTTGGCATCGGTTCTCAGACGTTCAGAGAGCTCGGCTTGGCGGGAGTTCGGGCTCAGAGCGGCCCCTCTTTCTCTAGCAGAAATAATTACCACTACTATTGTCGGGGGTTCCTTATTATGATTCCAGTATAAAAAATTATTATGATTCTAGTATAATGTATATCTAATTATTCAGGCCTCTACACTACCTGAAGGACGAAATGACCCGGCCCTATACCCATTATACTATGAATCCCTATATGGTATATGAACCTTAAACCCTTTTAGGGTTCATTTCGTCCTTAAGGTACCTTATATTATTGTACCTTTATAGATCCCTTAAAGGCCCCTTTAAGGTTCCCTTTAAAGGGAACCCTAAACCCTAATTCTCAAGGTCCCAAGGCGCAGCTGGGCTTCGGTGTTTTTGCTCTCCGGAGCCTCGCGAGCCGCAAGCCGAGGCCGCAAGGAGAGGGAGAGCAGCTCGAGCCGGCCGCAGTCCGCAGCCGAGAGTTTGGCATCAGGGTTTAGGATTTAGGGGTTTTAGGATTTAGGGGATTAGGGTTTAGGGGTTTTAGGGTGTAGGGGTTTAGGGGTTCGAAGTTTGGCATCAACTTGGGCTTCGGGGCGTTTGACTCCTGGCGGCTAGCGTTTCAGAAGCCATCCCCAAGCCCTTTCCGGGAAGTCGCTAGGAAGTCCATGTCCGGCAAAGCTGCTCTTCGACCCCCGGTACTTGGAGGATCATGGGACTTAGTAAGTAGGGTTATAAGTATCTTAACTAGAGTTATAAGTAGTTATAAGTCTAGTTGCCTTATTTACAACCCTAGTTACTAAGTCCCATGATCCTCCAAGTAGGAAGTCCCAGCCTCCGAGCCTCCGAGCGCTTTTGCTTTGCCCAAGGATGGCGCTGAAGTGGAAGGCCTTCGACTGAGGATTCGCGATGTCCTGGGCCAGGCAGGAGTCATGACACGGAAAGCCCCTGTCCACTCCAAACCTTGAAAGTTTTCTGAAAGTTCTGGAACATGGATCGGAATGTTCTCTTCAAGAAAGTCGGACGCCCTTGCTCTGCGTGGCATCATGCACCATGTCTTTCACCAAAGCCGAAGGAAGCCCTCCACCCTGAAACCCTTAAAGCCCGAAAACCTGTCCCGAACCCCCCCCCCAAAAAAAAATCAGAGAGAGAGAGAGAGAGCCAGGAAGAGCCTCTCATGTTGCTATAAGGGCTCAATACTATCTTGGGGGTTCCTTAGGATGAGTATAGTACAACGGGCCCCAAAACCCTATTCTGATTTTTCGGCCCCTTTTTTTACCACTCCGAAGGCCGCCGAGGATGGGACGTTGGCAGCCTCCCTGAGCCAGGTCCAACCTGTTCTTCGGATTGGAGCTTCGTCTTACATGGGTTTTGTATGGTTATAGAGGGCTTTCCAGTATGGCGCTGCATAGGGCTTCATATAGGATTGTATAGGGTTTTTTAGGGTTCTATAGAAATCGGAATGATTAGTGATAGTGTTTCCTTTGCAGCCCATATGGTAGAACAACGCGACTTGTGCGCACAACAATCATGAGACCCTGTCACTGGCTGCAACAAGAGCACCACAACTGCGACGACTGCCGCAAAAGGCAAGCTGCAACACTTCAACACCCATGCGAACCTGCTTCTTGAAAGGTGGAGCCCCCCGCGGCGCCGTTTGCGCCGAAGGTGGGGCAAAGCACGGGGCATCAGGTCAAGGTCCAGGCGTTTCAAATCCTTGCACCTCCCTTCCCGTCCGTCGAGGGCGAGATCCTAAGCACTGTGCTAGGCCATGTCACTCACAATGAGGGTTCTTCTTTCTGGCGGCCGGGCTTATCTGTCCATTGCTACTTAGCACAGAGACAGAGACAGAGACACCCAAGATGCTGACACGATCAAACGAGCATGGGCCTGGAACATATCACCCCATAAGCTCGCCATCCGACCCCCAAACGTCTAAAGTTTCCAAAGCCCCACAATTGGTCCCCAAAAGGCCCCTATCACTCCATTTAACAATATGTGTATATATATATACCTGGATATATATATATATATATATATATATATATATATATATATATTTTTCATATGTATATATATATATATATCAAAACAGACATGCCTGAATTCTTTGGAGGCCGCAGAGCCGCTGGTCATCCGGCGCTCGAAAGCGGCCCCCGAGTCTCCCGAGGCTTTCCGCTGGGTTTTCTTCCTACCTTTGGTTAGTAGGGAATGGAGGAATGGTAGTAATATAGTATAGGGGGTTTAGGGGTTTGGGGGGTTTAGGGGTTTAGGGTTGTAGGGAATGGAGGAATGGGGTACAACTTTAACTACTATTACTACCAGTCCTCCATTCCCTACTAACCAAAGGTAGGTTTCTTCGGAGGATCAGGCGGCTCAGTAAGCGAGGTTATAAGCACCTTCAGGGGAGCTATACTTATAGTTGGCTTACATTAACTAAATATTTCCCAAAGTTTTTAAGTCCCATGAACCGTCTAGTACTGCGAAGAGGTTTAGGGATTAGGGTTATGTTAACGGGCTTCGAGTATTACAAGGTTTTATCAATGCTTTTCGAGCTTTCGGATTCGTAGGGCTTACAAGGTTCATAGGGCTTGTAGGTTGGATGTTGGGAGGTAGCATATTATAACATTATATCCCCGTTGGACTTCTTATGGAAGTATGGTATAACATAACCGCACCCACGATTCCGGTGTTTTGAAGCCCCCCATATCATGGTTTCTCATGGGGTTTCGTAGAGCTTTAGGGCTCTATAGGGGTTTTGTGTCTTGGGTATATCTTTGTAATGTACCGCTCAGTTTGTACAGCAGCATGCCATAGCCAAAGCCGAGCAGAGCGCAACAATGAGACGATACTCGGAGTTGATCCTGATGTTTTGACGGCATCTTCGAATTTTATGCTGCACCTCGACACGTGGGCGTTGTGTTTGGCGGTTCATGGTGTTGCGTGTTGGTTCTCACGCGAGAGGTACGGGCGTTTGATTGAGTTCCTGAAGGTACTACTGAGACTTGCACCATCCTGCTCTAGTTCTGCCAGTTTGTAGGGTCTTGATTGCAGAGTCAAATGGGCACCTCATAGTTTAACCTACTCTAAGCATGCAGCCGTGCAGGTTCAAGCTCCTGCGGCTCCGATCCCCAGCTTTCCGGGTGTTCACCGCACCAAGTACGAGACGATTGCTTGGGGGTTGAGGGTGCTTCTCGGAATTATGGGTATGGCGAAAACACAGTAGATCGCCTCTGAACATGGAGGACTTGTGCAGTGAGTCTTGTTACAGAAGCCTGAGTTTTTGCAAAGTACTTCCAAGACGCGGACATGGCCGCAGCCTGTCATCACATGTCGCTGCAACAGATGTCAAAGACCCCAAGAGTTTCGAGTCTTCGCTAGCACGAGAATTGCAAGGCTGCAAAAGGACTTTCAGTTTGCAAAGACGTGGTCTCACTACCCTATGCCGCAGCGCAGAATCTTGACGACTGATTGCTCACATGAGTTACCCCCGTGGAGCTCACGAATGTCAACCCCCTCACAGGCCTCGCCGCTGCAGACGACAGTCTCTGCTCTCGATGCTGCTCAGCTCAGATTCGACGAGGTGTTAGGGGCCAAGTTTGCTTGTTCTGTCCTGTTGGATTGGAAGGTATGGTTTATGGTTGTAGCGAAACTCGCTTTAAGCTGATGGCACACCACAAAAAGCAGCACATGCCGCCCGTTCTTTCTGAGGCAAATGCGAGCCCTCCGGCGGACGGAGAGGCTGCACTTGCCAAGGTGCATCGGAGCTAGCACGTTGGAGCAGTCAGGCCAAAACTTGATGTGGTGAATAGAAGGAGGTCCTCCAGAGCACAGACTTGTCCTCCCTGCTCTTGTGCATCGTGCCGGCCAGATGAAAACGGAAGCTTCAGGCGACATTGCAAAGGCCACGCCGACAGGATTTAATCGTGACGGAGCATACTAGGTGCCAGGTTGGACCAAGCTCTTTAGGCCGTCGATGGGATTTCGGGTGGGTCTGGTGTTCGAGATACAACATGGAAAAATGTGATCGTGACTGCCGAACATCTCTGCAGAGGCCGAGGTCTTGGCAGGGAACCTGGATGTCCGGCACTCAAATGTAGCTGCATTCACAGCCAGGAATGCGACAGACTAGACAAACCCAAACTGGTAAGAGAGTCGAAAGCCGCAGCTGTGCAACGTCGCAGAGAAAGATCAAAGCTTGTCGTATATCTCGTTTGTTACGAAGAGCTTTCAGAACACCGAAACCTGCCCTTTGAGGCACTCAGCGTTGCTGAGAGCCACGAGGAGGACACGAAGCTGGCCAAGGCTCCAGAGCTTTAGCCCACTTTCCGAAATTCAAAGCTTCTTTCAGTTCTGATTTCATGGTTTGCTGCCCAGTGTTGGGCTTTGTTCCTTGGCAAATGGAGCTTTAAAAGGTTAGAAGGCCTCGCTGCAAGTTTAGACAAGGTGCAAGTGCAAATCCCGAGCATGGAGTCAGGAGAAGCCGATCAGGAGGCTCATCCTGGATGCGGACAAAGGCCACGGCCCCTCGAGTGCGGAGATTGGTCTGTCGTTTGTAGTTCTTTGAGTGCAGGTGCCACGACCAAACCACAAGACGAGCCCAAAACGTCGCCTGCCGATGCCCCGGCCGCGGCCCCTCCTGCCACTTGGCCGGTTCGAGCTTTTCTCGCAACACGGGCGATCCAACTAGCGTGCATCCTTCGTCTAGCCCTGTTAAATGCAACAGTTCCCGCGCCCAGGACACCACATTGTCTCCGATCCCAGCTGAAGCAACGGCGAAGGAAGAGGCCCCCGCGACTTCACGTCATAAAGAGCAGGATGATATAGTCCAAGTGAGCCTTCGCCCTGCCACCCTGTTGCAGAGCTGCTTCCCATTCGCTGTCAGGCCGTGGTACCTCGAGTGGTCCCCGAGCTCGAAAGCCTGCGGCAGAAAGCGCAAGAGGCCCTCCATGCTCTCGGAACGTAGCCTCAGAATCCCGGCTCCAGCTCCTCAACCTGCACCTTCACAGCCTTCACATGTCACTGGACTGATCATCTCTCCCGGGATGGTGAAGGCGCTGCTGAACGGCGCGCAGACCGGAGAGCCACTCGACTGCGTCCTCTGAGCCTCAGTGCCTTCCACGCTAGTTTACACCGCCACAATGAGAAGCATCTCGGC
This sequence comes from Symbiodinium sp. clade A Y106, assembly GCA_003297005.1. Taxonomy (NCBI): domain Eukaryota; class Dinophyceae; order Suessiales; family Symbiodiniaceae; genus Symbiodinium; species Symbiodinium sp. clade A. The sequence continues at coordinate 15,924 of BGNK01003095.1, read as the reverse complement.
ACAGCCTGCCCCACTGGCACGCCTTCGCATCGCAGACCCGGCGAGTCCCGTTGCCTCTGAGAGTCTGAGTCAGTCTGAGGCTCTGGAACCTGCTCCAACGCTTTGCCGCGAAGGGCAGCGAGCAGAAAGCCTCGGCGTCGGCGGCGCTTTGCCAGGCTCCAGCTTTGAAAAGCCGCGCTTCCTCCGACTCATTTGAGAACTTCTGCTTGCAAGCCTAACCTGAATCTGAAGCCATGAGGGGAAGGGTCGCACTGCGGGAACTGACCCGGCTGTGCTTGGCCCGTAACCTGGAAGCGAACTTCGAGACTTCGAGTGAAAGAGTAACTGAGCATGCTACGAAGCCTCCTTGTTGTTGCTCAACTCCTCCAAGCGACTCTCGATTCTCCGCAGGCGGCACAGTCGGGAGAACTCGTCGAAGCGCTGCGGAAATGTGGGACTTCGCAGGCGGCCTGCTGACTTTGCGGGGCAGAGCGGCAGAAGCGGCAGACCCTCTCTTGTCTCTTGTTGTCGATGTTCGCAGTGCTCGGACTTGGAGTTGCTGCAACGGATTCTGGGCGCGCTCTTCAGGCTTGCATTGGAAAAAAGTTCTGCACTTCTCTGGATCCGGATGGCATTGCTGACTGCTTCACCCTGCATGTGCTCCCACCTCTTGCACATTGCGAAATCCCGATGCGGATTCAGGCGGCGGTGGCCTCCGCGGAGTTCGACCGCGTTCGCTGCTGGACTTGACTTTGGAGTATGTACGCGTGCATGGCACCCTCTGTGCTTGTAGTTGTGTGTTCGCAGGTAGGTATGTGATGTATGTATGTATGTACGCATGGATGTATGCATGTGTGTATGTACCTTGCATGTATGTGTGCGGGCATAGGTGCGTGTGTGCGTTTGTCACCCCATCCCTGAAGGTACATCTTCAGACGTATTTATATGCATATGTAATGTATACAGGTGCGCATACGAAGAATATGCCAAGCATACATGTCATGTGTGTGCGTGTGTGTGTGTGTGTGTGTGTTGGTTGTGTGTGTGTGTACGCATGCATGCATGGATGGATGGATGCATGTATGTGACAGTTAAGTATGGTATGGTATGGTATAGATAGTACAGTGAAAACCCTGTATAAGAACCCCGTTCGGTGAGAGTAGCATACCCTAAGGTTCTTAATTTCCATTACCTTTAATTTTGCAAGTCGAGCAGCTAGGGTAGGCTAAGGTTCTTAACCACGTTCTTACCAGGAGGGCGATGAACACCTTGACTGAGGGCTTTCAGGAAATTTACTTTCGGATTCTAAATTTCCTGGTGGGGGGGCGGTGGGCTATGGGGTCTGGAAAAATTTAGTTTNAACAAACCCAAAAAGTTAAGAACCTGACTCCAAAAACTAGGGTACCCTAAGGTTCTTAATGTTGAAGCAACCTGAATCTGGTGAATTCCGCCTGGGTAGGGGCTAAGGTTCTTAAACAGAGGGTTTGTTGATGTGGAGGGTTAGGAAATTTAGTTTTCGATTCTAAATTTGCTTGGTGAGGGAACAAACCCAAAAAGTTAAGAACCTGACTCCAAAAACTAGGGTACCCTAAGGTTCTTAATGTTGAAGCAACCTGAATCTGGTGAATTCCGCCTGGGTAGGGGCTAAGGTTCTTAAACAGNTCCAAAAACTAGGGTACCCTAAGGTTCTTAATGTTGAAGCAACCTGAATCTGGTGAATTCCGCCTGGGTAGGGGCTAAGGTTCTTAAACAGTGGGTTCTTATACAGCATTTTCACTGTAAGCATTTGCATGTATGCACGGATGCATTAATGTATGGATGGATGCATGCATGCATGCATTCATACAGGCATATGGTTGTTTCATTGTATGTGTGGTTTGTATGTACGGTTGTATGCATGCATGCATGCATGGATGCACGCACGAGCCTCTATGCATGGGCATATCGACTATGTTGTTTCTCTGGTCTTGCATACTTGTTTGGGTGGTCCAGCTTGTTCTTTCGTCTTTCTGCTCTCTCGTTCTCGTTTGCTCTCACTCGTTTGTATGGTTGTGTCTATGTTGCTTACATGTTTTCTGGCATGAACTTGCATTGACCGGACCTTGCCGAGGGCAGCATGCGGTCGAGTCCCTGGTGGTCGCCGCCGAGTCGGGAAGGCTCCAACTTCTTCACGAGACTCAGTGGGATGAAGAGGTCCTTTTAGGTTGGCAGGAAGCAAGACCCGGAGAAGCCATCAACTTACATGCGCAATCAATATCCCAAATCAGCTTTAAACACAGTCACCACTACCAGCACGAAGACAACAACTGTCATGCTTGTTGGCAGAAAGCAAAACGACACACAGTATCAACAAGAAGAGCAGGAGGAAAGGTCATGGATGTAGTAATATAGTGGGCTCGGTGCTTGACAAGACGTTGGCATGGCGTTCACTTTACATGTCTGCATGTAGATACTTGTGGCCTCTGCTGTAGGTTCTGGTTCTCGTTGCATTACCACTGTTTGTTTTCGCTTAAACCGCCCACCTGTTCCCGACTCGTCGCTTGATCCGTTATAGGCCTCAGGCGTTAGGCGCCGTTAAGTGTCACCCTAAGCCCAAAACCCTTAAACCCTAAGCCGAGGGCGTCGGTCAGCTTGACCACTCAGCACAAACAAGCAACCAAAAGATTGCAACAACTACCGGTCCAGCTCGCATGTTGAAGGTTCTACAGTTTCGCCGATAGCCAACCGGCTCATGCAAGAACTGGTTCGTAGCTACCGGTTATTTCCATTGTTGCTGTTCTTCCCAGTTTATTCCGATTGCTACCAGTACTATCTACTATGATTGTTATGTCTTGCACCTGGCAGAGGCTGCTCGAAGCCTTGCATGAGCGGAAGATCCACGAGGAGGATGGGACTCAGGGGCCTTTTGTGTAAACTGCGAACTTTTCCGAACTCTGCGAATCCAGACTTCGAAACCGACGAAAGCGCCGCGTGCCCCAAGCGGTTCCTGGAGATCCGGCATAGGGTTTCCGAACTCCACACCTAAGGAAGAGCTTCTGTTTTCCCTGCCCTTTGCTTGGGCTTCTTCTTTTCGATTCCTGCCTAGGCCAGGTCCCTAAGATAGCGCCATCCTAAGCCGCCCCAAGCCCCAAAGCCCGGAAGCGGCCCTGGATCCAGCGCATGAGGAGAGGGAGCGAACGCGAACGCTGGTTCAGGACGCTCGGGAGCAGGCCGGGCGCAAGGAAAGAGTAAGAGCGCTCAGAGATGTTCTTAGTAGTAGAGTAGGTGACCTTTAGCATTTTGGGTCTGTGAGCCTAATTCGCAAACTCGGGAAGCCCCTCTCACGCTTTCTGCTCGAGACGCAGCTTGTCTCACGTCGCGCTTTAGCATTTTGGGTGTGCTCAGGTGGCCCAGGCTGCAGACTCGGGCGACCTCGCGGCGGCCCTGACGGCAAGCCAGAGCCAGATGGTTGCCGCAGGTGACGGGTCCGGAATGTGGCTGAACATCCAAAGTTCTAGCAGGAACCGGTGTTCGTGCCGCAAGAAATGTACCATGTATTTGCAGGCTGTTGGTTAGTTGTTCAGTCTGTGAGTTCTTGTCCCTTCCCTGACACATCAGCTTTACAGTTTGATGGTGGTGCTTGTTCACGGTACTTACACTAGACTGCAGTCCGTCGACCGCCTTTAATCTGCATTCGACGACACCCTAGAAGGACTCAGCTGGGATCGGTGAATGTGCTACACTGCATGTCCGCTAGTTGCTAGTTGCTGTCCCTGTCAATTATGTCATTCGAAAGACTAGAAAGAGACTTCGCCCGAGGATCGCCGGCTGTTTGACACTTTGGCCCGTGTGAACTTATGTTGGACTCGTGTGGACCGCTTCGCCGTCAAACACGTGACGCGAAGACAGGAACGTGAGAAGCCAGAAGGATGTAGGCAGTCGTAATGGATATGTGCATGAGTGCGAGTATGTATGCGTGTATACATGCACATCTACATATATGCGGACATACCTACGGTGGTTCATTCATCGTGGGGGGGGTTCTTGCACATACATCTGCATGCATATCTATCGGTCTGACCTTCTAGACCTATTTTTCGACCTATGGTTTAGACATGTCTTTCTTCGTTTACCCCAAACCCTATTCTCATTCTGAAGGCCCCAATTTCTATAGAACCCTTCTACATCCTCATAGCCCCTATAGATCCCTTTAAAGGAACCCTATTCTAATGAAACCCTACTATAGATCCCTTAACCCTATAAAGGGAGTCCTAAGCCCTAAGTTCATTAAGGCCCATCTTCCCTATTCTAATTCTATTAAGGCCCTTACATTATAATACCCTTATAGACCCCTTTAAATTGAAGGAACCCTATTGAAATACTGTTGATGGACAAAATCCTGCATGACCCTAAGGACCCTAAACTATGGGAATTATGGTATATTCCTTATAATGGGTAGTGCAGGATTTTGTCCATCAACAGTAGTATCCTTCAGGCCCATCTTCGTTTATGTTGCGTTCTCCAGGCCAGGACCTTGAGCAGCTGCGTGAAGTCGCGCGGGAGGCCAGAAAGGGGGGGAGGAGGGGGTTTTAGGGTTTAAGGTTTTGGGGTTTAATGTGTGGGGTTTAGGGTGTCAGGTTTAGGGTTTAAATTAGGGTACCCTAAACCCTAAAACCCGAACCGAGATAGGAGGAAAGCATTGGCTCTCTAGGGCTCGAAAGCATGCAGGGCTCGCGGAACAGGCCAGGAAGTCTAGAGTCTAGTATTGAGAGCTCAAGATCCTGTCTTCTGCCCTGTGGTTCTTCATGGCCCTTCTTCCAAAGCTCTCCAGGCGTTGCTCATGGCTGCAGAGTCAGGCGAGCTGGCTGAGGCTTGGAGAGAAGCTCCTCAAATCAAAGCGATCACAGACTTAGTTCTTGAGCCGACTTGAAAAATGGAACTCGAAGTTCAACTTGCTTCGAGATCTCGACTTGCATAGGATGCTAAGAAGTTATGGGCGGCAGTACCATCCTAGTGTTCCCGGAGCTGCGTTGCTTGGCTCCTTCGCTCATGGCAGGTGCTTGCCGAAGCCACTGGCACGAAGCCAGCCACGGATGACGTGCTGCGGACAGCCGCGAGGGATGCACTGCTGCGAGGCCGGTGGTCGTTCGCGTACATGTGTTTGTGCGTTTGATACTTGAGTCTGCGAGTTTGTTTGTGTGTGTCTGTCTGCCTGTCCGTATGTATGCCTTGTGTAGGTTTGTATATAGGTGGGTAGGCATGCATCAGGAAGTCTGGAGTTGCACCCTCATCTTCAGCGCACCCCTGCACTGGTCCCTGCCGCTTTTCCCCAAACTTGTGGCCCCTTGCATCCCCACTCTCCCAGAGCCTCCAAAACCCCTCAACTCAAGAATATACCTTAAATCACAAACTCAAGAAAATTCCTTAAATCATATTAGAGATCCTATTGCAATTTGAGGTCTATTCCTGAATTAAAGGTTTTGGAGGCTCTGGGCTCGAAGCCTCGAAAGCCAAACTATAGTTAGAGTATACTATACCCCAAAGCCCTATTCTTCCTTATGAAGATCAGAGTATCATATACCCCAAACCCTATTCTAATTAAGGCCCCTATACTACAGAACCTATTATAGAACCCCTTCAAAGGAGCCCTATACAGGAACCCTACCCCCATAATACCCCTTATAGTAGCCCTTATAGACCCCTTTAAAGGGAACCCTAAACCCAAAAAGGCTCAGCTGCCAGGTGCCCAGTCGGGACAGCTGCTCGCGGAGCTGCGCAAAGGCTTCCGCTTCCATCGGACTTCCGCTTTTTTTCTGAATTTCCGGGAGTGTCATATATCTTTTGTAGATTCCTGTATATATCTAAATTACATTAGTATACTATATTCTAAAGTATTGTATTATGTTATATCAAGTTATATCGTATCAGCATATGTTCAAACTATGGGTTGAGCACTGCCTTTGCGTTTCCCGGCAACCTCGGGCTAGGACCTGACTGCATCTCCAGGGTTTTCGTCCAAGGTTGCTCTTTTCTGAAACTGCGAAGATAGGGTGGGCCTCTGTCTTGAGAGTGTAGGCACTCCTAGCGCTTGGCAGCTAGAACAGCTCGCAGATCCGCCGTCACCAGCACCCGGCATCGGTAGTTCGCCATGGCAACTACGGGAGCATATAAGCCAAAAAAGGGTAGAGCGAGCGGCGTAGTGCTTGCCGATGTAGCGGGTCTTGCCCGTGACTTGCAGACCGGTTTGCAGAGATATGAAAGGATGCTTGTCTGCCAGGCAAGACGCGGAGTCTCCCAGGCTCACCCCTGAGCCGGCCTCCTCAAGGCTCCACTCCGGCAAGCACCGTCATCGACGAGATGTCTGAGGCCCATTCCGGCCAAGTGGGGAGAAGCAGGGAGAGGAGAGTCAGGCTTGCAAGCCGAACAATGGGACTGGTAGCGTGGAGTGCATGAGAGCTTGGTTGAAGTCTTGGAAGGCAGCAAGCGATGTGCAGCGCAAGGCCTCTCTTCAAGCCTTTGTCCTTTTGTGTCGACTTGCATGTAATTTAGTAATAGGGCTCTGTGCTTCAACAGGTCAGTCTGCACAGCTGATTGGTGTTCGCATATATAGGGTATCGCACACCTTCTGGACCCGTGGACCATGCTGCACCGTGGCTTGCTAAGCACTCTTCAGGCAACCCTGCACACGTCGGTCGCAGCACGTCTCGTGCAGGACTCTGCAGTTCAATGCATGCTTCGGCGCCCAAAAATCACACTAGGGCAGAGTCGTCTCCTACCCTTGGGCAGCCTCAGTGAACTGTTACCGCGCTGCTGGTAGCTGCATAATTGTTGATAACGATAATATGCTGCTACACCGCCGCACGCAGAAAGCAAAAGCACCCAGAAATAAAGCCGTTCCGGGTGGGGGCTCAGGCTCAGGCTCACGAATCGCGTTGTGAGAGTCAGAGTCCGACATCGCAAGGGCGGGGCCCGGCCCTCTGATTTTTTGGTTTTGGAGGAGATGACGGACTTGGCTGCCGAGCTGGGCCAAGCGCGGGCCCTACTGAGCGCCCAGGGCGGCATCCCTTCTCGCAGTCGTCGCAGGAAGCTCGAAACTGCGAAACTTACGGGGCCTCAGGGGAGTGTGGTGGAGCAGAACACGGCGATCAAGGCGAAGGCCGCGCCGGAGCGGTCTCTCCTTGATTGCTTCTTCGTGTTGTGGCCTCAAAGAGCAGCCTCCACCCCAGCTGGCTACAACAGCAAAGAGGCTTCGGAACTAGGAAGGACTTGGATGTCGCAGAGCATGCGAGCTGGGCCCAGCTAGGCAGCACGCAGCTTCCAGCCCCAGTAGCCCGCGACTGTCCCCTCCTTCCCTTCGCAGATCGCCGAGCTGAAGCGACAGTACGACAAGTTGATCCAGGAGGTCGGCGTGGGATTCCCCAGGATCGGCGGCTTTCTTTCTGCATTCGGGCAAATCTTGTGTAGAGCGTGTGTACATGAATCGATGGCAAATCTCTGTTTGAGGACGAAGCCTTCGAGGGAGAATTTGGCTCAGGGCTCAAAGGTTACTGTAGAGCTAGTGCTATTTTGGGGTTCCCAGCTATAATTATTGTAGAATATGCCCCAAGCCCTATTCTATTCGTCACTTGTTCATACAGGTGAATGCTCGGGGCTTTCTAGCTGTTCCAGGTCACGCGTGCCATTGCATGCTGTTGAGTTCCGAACGGAGGAGTGCCAAGGCTACACAGCTATAGACCACAGAGCGAGAACCAAATCCTGCAGAGCTCCCCAAAGCCTCCGAGCCTCCGATGCCTTGCCAGCGTGACGAGCTGAAGAGCCGAATGAGACGTTAAGCTCTGAGCAATCCTTCGTGACGTCAAGCGTCTCGAGGGATGCAGGAAGTTCCTGTAGGTAGGGACAGCAGATAGTGCCGGGCATTGCGAGTGTGCCGTGCTCAGGCTTTAGAAGTCCACATGATGGAACATGTGCGAACAAAGCGTTCAGGAAACGACTGCGCCGCACTGAGGCTGCAAGACATGCCGGCACTTTCTTCTGCCGTTGTTTTCTCGCGGAGGGGCCCCCATGTGCCTTCGGCGGTCCGTGTCTCACCCATAGATGATTCCAGTGCCGGACAAGTGCTTGGAGCGCCTCCGAATGGAGTGCTTCGCAGTTGGACATCGCTCTCGGAACATGCAGAGAAAGAAGCCGATGCCACATCTGCCCGTCAAGTACTGCGCTAAGGAGGGAAGTTCCTTGGCGGTTGGCGTACCTCGTCGTTCCACTTAGACTTGGGCTCGGACCTTCTAAACGCCCCGAAATCAGCAGGTTGCCGGGTTGCCGCAGATCTTGGCTTGATGCCGGTCTCGTCATTTCGAGTGGAATCACGTGCCAACGCGGCGCGGCGTGGTGCTAAGGCTTTCTTTGCAAACGTTGGCCCACCTCGGCCAGGGATCCAGGGCTCCCTTGCAACACAAAAGGTCGTTCGCGTAAGAGCTCTGTTCTGTTGGTTTTACAACATGCAGTGAAGTTTCGAATTGGCCTGGCCATCCGCTGCTGTGAAAGCTCACTTGGGTGCTTGGAAGTCTAGCCCGCTACATTCCTGCACTTGCCGTTCTTGTGCCAATGCGTGGAGCTCAGCCCCACACATCCCCACTGTCTTTTCCTGTTTGGGGCCTTTAGACCGCAGATTCCTTTTGCCAGGTCCGTCAAGGATCTTATCCGATTCTTTGAGGCACCGCTTGCACAGACAGTTCAAGATGCAACCATGCGCAAGAGAATGCCAGGGTGGGACAAAGCGCCCGCTCTTCCCGCAGGCATGCATGCTCTGTTTCCTGCCGGATAGCTGTGCTTTGACGTCCTGTAAGTAGCAACACAGTTTTTAACTTATCGGAGCCACTGGGTGGTTTGTCAGGCCGCCGCTCGCGTAACTCGCAAGACCGAGGCCTGCGAAAGGTTTAGATTATCGCTCTTGTAAGCGTACGTAAGTCATCGGGTCATGACACACACACACACTTGGGTTGACCTCTATACTGGAAACGAAAGCTTCATGAAACGACTTGGTTTTCGTTTAATTTTACTACTGGGCTTAGCATCGAAGCCGACGTTTACCCAACGGCTGGAGTTTCGCTGAGTTTCAGGACTGGCTCATATTGGAATCGAGGTTTTCATGAGCCGGCTGGTCAGGATGAATACTTGTAGGGGTTGTCGCTTCTTGGGTTGATGTCTGTCGTTTTGTCGTGATGCGGACATTCGGCATGCACGTATTTGTTCATGTAGTCCGCCGTCCATGTGAAATCACAGGCGGTATCTCCTGATGAACCCTCGGATGCAGTGGAGGACGCTGAGTTGCCATCTGTGCCAGGGAAGTGCCTAGACCCGGAACCCTGATCTTCAAACCCTAAGACCGCGGAGCTCTAAACCCTAAGACCCTGGAGCTCTGCATCAGCATTGAGGTCTTCCAGCGTTTCAGCCTTACTATCAATTGCAACGACAGTGACGTCAAGACTCGTCAAGATTCAACAGAGCGTTACAAGACAGTAACACTGGCAATATTCAAGAATATGACAAGGAAATTTGTCAAGCAAATCCGTCGCCATTTCCTAATTGGTTCGGTTTTGTCCTAAAAGGTTGCCAAATAGGAGGATCCCCCATCATAACTACAAGTGGGGATTTCCAGAAGCTTGCATGTAGCCCACATAGCATCCTTTTTCGTATTCCTCAAGTACGCCTCATCTTAACTCTGAAGCCTAAAACCCTAAAACCCTTGCGGAACCCTATAGCACGTGTTGGAAACCCGTGGAAAAACGCACGTAAAAAAATAACCCGCTTAAAACCCCGATTGGACGATGCCAAACGACGTAAACCGTGGATCCTACACCCTAAACCCTACACCTTAAACTCTAAGCCCTGAAACCTGAAATCCAAGCCCTACACCCTAATCTAAGCCCTGAGCCCCAAACCCCTACAGCCTAAAGCCTACCCAGCCCTCTGCTCAGACGACCACGGCTGGAAGCTTCGGAGACCCGTGGCCGGGCTCAGGTTTTCCGTTGTTCGATCGCTAGTACTATTTCTGTTATGTTAGTGCGACTCGCACTATTGCTATGACTATGTTTCTTAATTCTTCTCCTGTGGTGAATATGATTAGTGGTATGATGCTTGTTCTTATTTTCTTGTTGATGTCAGTATGATGATGATGGAGACTCAGTGATGTATACTATTTTTGCATGTTTGGCTTATCACTGTTCGTATAGTGATTATCATTGTTGGTTTGATGGGTGGCTCTAGCTTGCTGTCTTTTAGTTAAGGGCGCAGTCGGAGTTAATGGGTGTTTAGGTGGTTTTGTATACGTTTCTATAAGGGTCTGATAAGGCCATTGTAAATGTCCTATAGGGTTTAGAGTTCTGGATTCAAAGTTTCGGTTTTAGGGGGCGCAGGGAATTTGTCCAGGTCAGTTTCTTCGTCGCTAATCTATGTACCAGAATGCGTCTCCTTTTCCCTTGCAGGATCCCTGCAGCTGTAGAGTGTAGTGTGATCATCTGTCTATGGCCCCAAACCCTCGACCATGAAGTGGACCCAGTTCTCTACATGGCCACGGAGCCTCTGACTAAACCTTGAATCCGCAGCAAAGCCCCCCCAAAAGCGTAGCCGAAACCCTTGACGACGGGAGCCCCGCACCTTAAACTCGAAGCCCCAAACCCTTGATGTAGGGGCCTATTAAGGAAACACTATACTATTCTGGGGCTGCTTACTCAATTAGAGTATAATGCAATAATGCACTCCAGTCTAATTAAGGCTCGAAACCCCAACGCCAGAACCATGAACCCACAGCCCATATCCCAAAATTGACTCAACCCTAAACCCCAAACTTATCCTAAACACCCAGGTACAACTTCGAGCCGGTTCCGGCCACATTCGGGCCAACAGCTTAACCTCCTCGTTTGTAGGGTTTAGTGAGGTTTTCGGTGGGTTCGGTTTTGTCGTTGAGGGCTTGGGGATGTAATTGCAGTTCGAAGGTGTGTACTTCCGGGGAGCCGTGTTTGACACAACAGGTCACCAGGGAACCCTGGGTTGAGAGAAAGGCTCGGTATGGAGGCGCCGACAGCGCCCGACTTCGCGTCTTTTGGGTTTGGAGGATCGTGCGTGTTTTAGGGCTGCAGGGCCTGGCGGCTGCTTGCGGAGCCTAAAACTTCTGGAACTTAGGACTTCGAACCAAAACACCCAGACTCTAAAACTTTCTCCAGACCCTGATGACTCAGTCCGTTGAGGCGTCGGCCGGTGCATTAGTGTTTAGAGTTTAGGGGTTTGGGCTTTGAAGTTTGGGGCCCAGGGGTTTAGGGTTTTCAGGTGGCCAGGGGTCTACAGGATCAAGCTGCGCGGTAGACAATGTACCATACACCACCATAGTTAACCTGCTTTCGCTCCAGGTTCCTGTTACAGACCATTATATATGGAGAATGCAAAGAGGGGCCCTACTTTAAAAAGTAGGTTTTGGTGGCTCAAGTTAGTCTAAAGCCCTCTCTGAAGACCCTCCGAGGCAGCCGGGCGCCGCGCAGGCGTCCACCGCAACGGTGGGGCTCTCAAGGACGCTGTCCGGAGAACCGAAGCCTCACAGGCTGCCGCGGAGTTGGGCCCTCGAAGGTCCGAGGGCCGCCAAAACCTACCGCTTTACTACGGTCCCTGGGTCCCCCGGTCCGTTCGATATTCGGGTTTCAACGTAGCCGTTCTGATTAAGTGTCATGAAGAATTTCCGGTTTACTCAAAGACAATACACATCACGCAGTCGCAATCGCAGTAGTAGTCGAGAGAGCAGCAGCAGCAGCAGGAGGAGTAGTAGTAGTGGTAGTCGTGATAGTGGTAGTAGCAGTAGCAGTAGCAGTAGGAGTAGTAGCAGTAGTAGTAGTAGTAGTAGTAGTAGCAGTAGTAATAGCAGTGGTACCAGTGGTAATAGTGCTGGTAGTAGTCGTCGTCGTAGTAGTCGTACGAGTCGTAGTAGTCGTGGCAGTCGTAGTAGTAGTAGTAGTAGTAGTAGCAGTAGTAGTAGCAGTAGTAGTGGAGGCAGCGTGGCAGTCGTCGTTGTAGTTGGTAGCACTTAGCAGTAGATAGTCTGTTATAGTGGCTAGTATTAGTAGTGCGTGCAGTACTAGCAGTGCCAGTGGTAGTAGTGTTTCTTGCGGGCCCGCTCGAGGATCCACTCTTATTGGCTTCTCACCGCCGTAGGTGCGAGGACCAAAGGTCAGCGGGGCTGGTTGGTGACTCACACATGGAACTACCTTAACTTAGTGATCCTACTGAAGCTTAGTCTTAAGTAACGAGTCACCCGCCAGTCAGCAGCGGCCGGGAGGGGGTTCAGACGGGTTCAGAGATTTGGACTTTGGGCCATTTGCCCTGCGCCGGGCTACGGTCTTGTCTCGTCTCTGTCCTGCATGATTGAGTGCAGGACGTGCCGATCCCGAGGACAATGGACCCAAAGGGCCTGGCACCTGGCATTGCGCCTGCTGTTTCTCGCGTCTTATGCTCATACTTTCGACGAGGCCCATTGTGCAAAAAGCCTTGGCCAGATCCTGAGATATCATGCAGGACCGGTGGAGTGAGCCATGGGTTTCTTTTGGTTGGTTTGTTCGCTCATTCGTTCATTCGTTCGTTTGTTCGTCGGTTAGTGTTGGTTTGTTTGTTTGTTTGTTTGTTCGTTTGCTTGTTGTTTGTTTGTTTGTTTTGTTCTGTTTTGGTTTGGTTGTTTGCCTGTTTGTTTCTATCGTTATTTCTTGCTTTGGTTCTTTCTTTGTTTAATATTGCTTTTATGTACTTATTTGTTTATTTCGTTCTTTTGTTCGTGCTTTGCTTTTAGTTATTTCGTTCTTGCTTTCTTTCTTTGCTTGTTTGTTTGGTTTGTCTTTTTTGTTTGTTTCGTTTGTGGCCTTTGTTTTGTTTGTTGTGTGTGTTTCGTTTGTTGTGTTTGTATTGTTTGGTTTGTTTGTTCTGTGTGTTTTGTTTGTTGTGTTTGTTTTGTGTGTGTGTTGTTTGCTGTGTTTGTTTGCTTGCTTGCCTGCTTGCTCGCTTGCTTGCTTGTTTGTTTGTGTGTTTGTGTGTGTGTGTGCATGTTTGCTTCTTTGTTTGTGTTGTGTGTGTGTTTGTCTGTTTGAAAGTTTGTTTGTGTGTTTGTTTGTTTGTTTGTTTGTTTGGTGGTTGTGTTTGTTTGGTTGGTTGTGTGTTTGTTTGTTTGTTTGTGTGTTTGATTGTTTGTTTGTTTGCTTGTTTTTTGTTTGCTTGTGTGTGTTGTTGCTTGCTTGCCTGGTTGTTTGTTTGTGTGTTTGGTTGTTTGCCTGTTTGTCTGCCTGTCTGTCTGTCTGTCTCTCTGTCTCTGTGTTTGTTTGTTTGCTTGCTTGCTTGTTTGTTTGTTTGTTGGTTTTGGTCGTTTGTTCGTTTGCTCGTTTTGTTTTGTTATTAATTTGTTTGGTTGGTTGGTTGGTTGTTCGTTTGTGTGTTCGTCTGTTTGTTCGTTTGTTTGTTCGTGTGTGTGTGTGTGTGTTAGTGTGTGCGTGTGCGTGTGTTTGTTTGTTCGTGTTTGTGTTGTTTGTTTGCTTGCTTGTTTGCTAGGTTTGTTTGTTCGTTCTTGTTCGTGTGTTCGTTCAATCGCTTGTTAGTTTGTGTGGCTGTCCGTCAGTCTATCTGTCTGTTTGTTTGCTTATGTGCTTGTACGTTCGTTTGTGTTTTTGGTGTCTGCGTCATAGTTGTTGTTTCTGTTTGCTTGAGGTTCTTCTTGGTTAGTTAGTGCATCAGTTGCTTGGCTTTGTCTTTTGGCTATCCGTCTGTACTGTTGTTCTTAACTTTCTGCCTGTGTTTGTCCATGCTTCCCCCGCCCTCCCCCCCACCCTCCCCTGCTCTCGGGCACCCCGCCAACACCCCACCGCGCCCGACCCACCCCGGACCGCAGCCCCGTGCCCCCGCCTCTTGCTTCTGGCTTGTGGTTAGTTTATGTTTGCGTTCTTTGTGTTCTGATGTCTTTCCTTCTTGCTCCTTCTGTTTTCTGCTAGGAAGGTTTCTGTTCCTTGTTTACTGCTATTACTATTACTGGCGTGCTTACTTCCCAAGTGTTTACCTTGCATACTTGCTTATTGGCTTGCGTGGCCACCTGCTTGCTTGCTTGCTAGCCAGCTCGGACCACTACTGCTACTACTACTACTACTACTTCTGCTGCTACTACTACTACTACCATCTCTACTACTACCACTACCGCTACTACTACTCCTGCTGCTGTTGCTAGAACAACTGATGCAAGCACTACAACCAACGCTACCACTACCATTGTTATTACTACTTTACAACGACGACGATGACGAGGAGGGCGACGACGACGACGGACGACGACGACCACCGCCAACACCGCCACCATCACCACCATCACCACGACTACTCCACTACTACTACCACTACCGCTACGACTACTACGGTTGATGCCCAAAATCCTGCATGACTTTGAACATCTCCATGGCTTCCCTGCTACCCTTAATTTTAATATTGCTCTGACGCACGGGCTAGAAAAAGGGCTTGCGCGAATGCCC
>BGNK01003094.1:60000-81073 GCA_003297005.1 Symbiodinium sp. clade A Y106 | reverse complement strand
AGTAATATGTCTATGAAAACCCCAGAGGATATGACCATGGAAGAGATAAGAGAACAGTTGGCAATTTACAACCGACTGTATTACTACAAGCGAAGACAGGATGAAGGATATATGCAGAAGAAACGTGACTCTGCTTTGAAGTGCATTCAAAAAAAGAAGTTGAAACAATATTTAAAAGACAACAATATCAATAGCACAATAGAGGATTTAACCGAAGAGCAACTGGCAGAATTCAACAGCACTCAGAACAAGAAAGGACCGAAGTATGATATGAATAATGTTAAAGTTGTGATGCCCATGAAAACAGAAGAATGTTGATTTAATTTTAGAAATAAGATTAAATCAGTATTTTGTATTGTAGTTATATGAGTAAACAAGAGATTATTAATAATGTGTATTACGATCGCGCGGGATATGGGAGCAGACAGAGGACTTTAAAGGAAGCGCGGGAGAAAGATAAAAGTATAACTATTGACGATGTTAATGAGTTTTTCAAGAAGAACGTGGAGGCAAAAANTTACGATCGCGCGGGATATGGGAGCAGACAGAGGACTTTAAAGGAAGCGCGGGAGAAAGATAAAAGTATAACTATTGACGATGTTAATGAGTTTTTCAAGAAGAACGTGGAGGCAAAAAGAAAACCTGTAGGACAGAACAGTTTTGTAGCACCACATTCGGCATACGAGTATCAAATGGATTTGTTTTTTATAAATGATCTGAAGGTTGGTATGATCATGATAGATGTCTTTGATAAGTTTATGCATGTGGTAGCAATAAAAGGTAAAAAAGAAGAGGATTTAGCGAGTGGTATGATTGAGTGTTTGCATAAGATGAGGAANAAGGTTGGTATGATCATGATAGATGTCTTTGATAAGTTTATGCATGTGGTAGCAATAAAAGGTAAAAAAGAAGAGGATTTAGCGAGTGGTATGATTGAGTGTTTGCATAAGATGAGGAAAAAGCCTAAAATATTATATACGGATGATGAAGGTGCTCTTTCTAAGGAAGCTATTCAAACATATTTAAAGGAGCAGAAAATAGAGCACCACAGGACAAGGGCACATGCAAATTTCAGTGAGAGGGCGATCAGAACTTTTAAGGACATGCTATATAAAAGGGTTGAGGCAGACGAGCGGAAAGGGAAAAGTAATATNAAAATAGAGCACCACAGGACAAGGGCACATGCAAATTTCAGTGAGAGGGCGATCAGAACTTTTAAGGACATGCTATATAAAAGGGTTGAGGCAGACGAGCGGAAAGGGAAAAGTAATATTCAATGGACTGATTATATTCACGAGATATTGCTGACATATAATAACCAGATGATACATTCTGCCACAAAATTCACGCCGAAAGANCAGGTTGAATATTGCTAGTAGTGGTAAACGGAATAGGATATATCCAGATCTTGACAAGGGTGACGAAGTCAAGATATTTAGGAAGCGAAAACCGAATGAGAAGGAAAGGGTCGGAAATTTCAGTAAAGATGTGTATACCATAGAAAGAATAGAGAAGAAGTTAAGTCAAAGTTACTATTATGTGGAAGGTAACCCTGACCGTCCCTATCTTCGTTTTGAGTTGTTGAAAGTTTAATATTCTTTAGAATAAACATTCTTCAGAAAAGTATTTAAAGAAAAAATACCTAATTATATTATAATAGAAATGTTCACCGAAGAAGAGCAGGAAGAAATCATTAACGAGTTCGTAAATGTTATTAAAATGAAAACATATATAAATGAAAAAGTGAGTATATGTCGCAAATGTAAGTTTACAGAAGAAAATCTTAATTTGTATCACTTGCCAATACCCGAAAGTGCTATTAAAACAATATGCAAATTCAATTACAATGAATGCGAGACATGCACAACACTAAAAACATTAAAAAGTCACGTTTACGGTTGTAGCATGAAGAAGTTTGAGAATACCATTGAAGCAATTGAAGATAAGCATGTGTATAAAATACAAGAACATGGAGAAAGTGCAAGGGAACAAGGAAACACAAACATTTATTACTATGTGAATTTAAACCCATTCCCAACATACAAAAAAGTTGTAAATCATATACTAAATGGTGACACTGGCGATTACAATCAGAAAATCCATACTGAAATTAGGAACTGTTATAATTCATTATGGAATGGTAGCTTTGGTATAGAAACATATTTTACCAAATTGCGGAATAAGGCAATAACAGAATACGACAAAACATTCAAGAAACGATCGGATACTACACAACGGTTTTGTGATTATATAAACTCTCATATTGAACCAATATCCAATATTATAAAGAAGATATGTGACTACATTGAAAACAGACAAGAACACAACAGTATTGAACATATAATGTATTCTAATAATACATCATCAGTCGTAAAGCAAATGATGTCACGAGTTGAATACAACGACGGATACACATGGGAAAAGTTTCTGGATGCACGTTTTCCGTATAAGCCGAAAGCACAATGGTTGAAGACACAAACAAGCATTCCGAAAATCTCCCAAGATCACCTAAAAACTAATGACTTTGATTGAATAACAAAAGTGTTATTATAATTGTTTTGTTATTTAATACTTGTTCAATACAAATAAAAGCCCCAAAAATCCCTACACCATATGTGTCAAACTTGATTTTTGTGTTGTTTTGCATTTTTATTGTTTTTGTTTGTTTTTGGTATCGTTTTATATATTAAAACATATATAAAAATAACCAAGGCACTGGTTGGTGTAGAGGTCGCTCGGCTTGTTCTCGGTGGCGCTGTAGGGCTCGAGGTTGCGTGTAGTCCGTCGGTCTCCTTGCAAGGCGTAAGTGGGAGAGGAGTGGGGTTAGGGGGTAGGGTTTAGGGTTGCTTCGCATCAGTAGCACCGCGATTTTTTGGCACTTCTGCCTCTGCGCTGGTGTGTTTTTGCGAAACGGAACACGAACAAGACTACACAGACTACCGTTTGCACTGCTTTACAGCGCAAGAGTTTAGAATGATTGTGTAGGCAAATAAAGAGTTCAATATGTAGGGTGTGAAGTTTTGAAACTCCACGGGTTAGAAAATCTGTACACACTCCAAAAACTTGCAAGAGCACGAACGCATGTTCTGAATTAGTCACCTGTCTGTGCCAAGTATCGCCCCAAGTGGACTGTGCGAGAAGAGACACAAAATTATTCAAGATGACAGCCTAAAGTATTCAAGTCTAGAACCCTAAACTATTCAAGTCTAGAACCTTAAACTGTTCAAAGATGGCACAGTGAACGGTTCACTTCCAAGATTGTTCACAAATCTTGGTCTGGATCATTATCAGCATCAGGAATGCGCACATCATGAGATGATGAAGCACGGCTTTCGTTGAGAGCATCTTGTCGCCCCTGCTGTCGCGCCAACTCCACCAAGCGGTTCATTTCATCACGTTGCTGTTGCTCGACGAACTGCTGGTGAAGCATTTCGTAGCGGTCATTGATAAGTGAAGTCATCTGGCGATGAGCGATGTTTTCACCACGAGTGAGCTCCCTGACATACACAGTCTCAAGCAAGAGAGTGACGACACGCTTTGCTGATGCGACATGGCGCTCCATCTCCCTGATGGCTTGAAAATCAGAGTGCATGTGCCCCCAAATCTCCATCACGATCCTCTGCGGGTCGTTTTGAGAAGAACCATTCCAAGTTTCACTCAAGGCGCTGATCTGCTCATACGACATCTGGTTGATGAAGTGTTGCAGGAGGTTGGGCGTGTTGTTGCTCACCATGCCATGGAAGGTCTGCAGGGTATGGAGGAAGGGGTTGTCAGGCGAGATGTTCGCGAGAGCCTCATTGACTTGTTCTTGACGATCTTGGCGAGGACGTCGTGCACCACCTCGGAGACTATGAACAACCTGAAAAACTGTTGTCATAGGGTTGTAGTTGGGGTGCTGGATGATATCCTTCATGTAGTCCTCCTGACCGACATGACATCCATTTGAGAGGTTGACACGAAACTCCCGCAGCCGATAGTTAACTGTGTCTTCACACGCCATCTCAATGACAAAGTCGAGGAAATGGAATACCATCCAGCCTTCTGGAATACTGTAAGAAGTCACTTTACCATCCAGAAACTGCGCCAGACATTCTATTCGTGGACTTACTCGATGCAGTTGAAGAATTCTCTCACAACCCTCTTTCCACTGAAGGTCAAGAAGGCACTTTGTTCCTTCGAGACTGCGTCCAAAAAGTCGCAACTCGTATTCATCATCTGCGAAACGATCTGACACATAGGCGAGGGCAAAGTCACAAAGGAATTCAACACTACAAGATATGACATCTTCGACGGTGAAGGACTGGATGACCGACCCCTTGTTTTCCACCTTAAGGAACATCTGACCCATGAACTCTTCGACCAGCTCATCAACTGTGACAATGTCGTCTTGCGGTCGACCACTTGGCATAAATTCTTTATCGACATAGTCCACCACATGAGCATATAACCATTCAGGGATGTGGATACGCTTACAAACCAAGGCGTTTCCCACCAATGGCTTGACCATCGTATTCTTGAGATCATTTTCGGGGAATGCATGGTCATACAAGGTGCGGATGCAAAGGTTGTCCATTACACGAGCACCTCCAAGATGTAACTTCATTTGTTCTGCCTTCTCAACCACCTTCTTCCACTGCTCGTCTGTCAAGGTCTTGTGGGGAAACTTTTGAATGGCTCGTTCCAAGTCCGACTGCGTCCAACCAACCACGATGACATCATTCAAGTAACCTTGAAGTGGAAGAGGTAAGCACTGATGAAGTTGACACCACTTCACGAACTTTAACTTGCGATTTTCTTCACGTAGTTGTTCATTCTCTGCTTGTAACATGCGGTTTCCTTCACGTTGTTGTTCATTCTCTGCACGTAGTTCTCGTGAATTTTGATCATTGCCCTGCAAGATGCGCATCAAGGTTTGCCTGCTGCTGTCAACAGGACCAAAGCCAAAATGCACAATGTTCTGGGCCATGGCACAGAAGCAACCTAGCTAACACTTTCAATCGCTCAAAATTGGACCACAAATGCTATAACCACACATCCAAGGTTGCTCAATCTTGATCTGCACTTTCGGAATCAATCGCTTCACGAGCAACTGAGGCAATCCTGTTCAACGGCACTGTCATACCCATGCAGAAATTCCGTCCTTGTGCCCACTGTTGTCGTGGTTGTTGTGGTCGCGGTTGTTCGCATCAACAGGAGCATCTGGGACTACAACCTTTGAAACTAAACCTAGTAAAATCTATGAGAGAACCTTTGCCCATTTTGGGATGATAATACCACCTTAGGGAATATGGATGGGGTAATTGGTTATTCCTATACTGTTCTTGGTAATGAGGTAGTAGTGGTGATATTTGGGGGATNGTAATGGGGTAGTAGTAGTGATATAGTTGGTGAGGTGTAGGGGGGAGTATAGGAATAATCGTCTAATGGGTTGACTGGTGGTATTATTACCCAAAATGGGCAAGGGTTCTGCTAACTTTTACTAACCTTATAGTAACCATCATTATGGCAACATTCAGGGTTTCTTATAGTACCCCTATAGTAACCATCATTCTGGTAAGCTTTAGGGTCTCTGGTTCAGGGTTTAGGGCTGGGGGTTTCTGGCTTATGGTGCATTGAAACTGCACTCTTCCTCGTCAACTCTGCCGCGGCTTCAACGAAGGCCTTTGGGTAGCTGTACCTGGGTTCTTGTTAAGGAACCTAATTTAAGTTACCATAATAGGGAAAACCTAGTCTATACTATAGATCCTTCCTTATTATGGTAACTTAAATTAAGTTCCTTAGCACGAGCCCAGGTACATGACCACCGATCGCCAATCTCGGAGTCGGTCCTTTGCGGGTTTAGGGTTTAGGTTGTGGGTTTCGGATTTTTAGGGTTTCGGGCTAGGGTTTAGGAGCTAACCCGAACCATCCTGAGACATGGCTTTTGCAGGTCAACTTGAAACTCTGGAGCATGGCCCGCCATTATCTTGAGTAGCAATTCTGTCTGGGTTCAAGCGCATAGCCCTACTTAGGCGAGCCGTCTTTTCAAACGCCAAGTCTCATGAACATCTGCCGTACCCCGGATGGCGATGACAGCCAGATCCCGTTGTGCTTGTTTGCCTCTGTCAGATCAGGTTGGAAGGGCTCTAGAGAGCGTATCTCACAGTGGAAGCCCTGGAACCATCAGTGGCAAGCGACACTCCATAGCTGTAACTTAGCCCATCGCACAGCAAGCATGCAGTGACTCATGCAATCCATACCCAAAGGGCGCAACCGTCAGGACTCTTTCGCCATGATCCTGAAGAGGTGGTGGTTCAGTGGTTTAGCGCAGCCATCTGTGCACGGCTCTGAGAATTATTGCAGAGGCCTCGTACTAACAAGGGACTGCTTTTGATGCAGCAATGTGCTGCAGGTTGCTCGAAAAGAGGACCTCCTTTCCGGTACCTGTCCATCTCAGCTAAAATGAGCTGCAGAACCGGAGACAATCAGACATCTCGACTCCCATATAGAAGTCAGCTGGAGAGCAGAAGTACAATGTCTCCAATATCCCTTCGGGACATTCGCATGTACTTCCCAAAAATATGAACATCGACACAGTTATTGATTATGTTTGCCCCTGCGGTCATGGGTGTTAGGCCAATTTGCCTCCAAAATTTAGCATAGCTGAACGAGAAGACTTGAGACGTGCACATGTACATTCTACGTACATGGCAAGGCAACGGTAGCTTCCGAAGCTTAGAAGAATGCACGCACTCATGGTATGGTGTGATTCTTTGTGCGTACTGTCAATCTTGGGCCTGCGCCAACATATATGGTGTAAAGAAGCGTGTAAAGGAAATGCTTAGAAACAGCTCATTGCCACGTCACAAAACGAAGATACACCTCTCTATGCATGTTGACAAAGACTTTGTGTGTACATATATATATACACATACATACGCTGACATGTACTAAAGCCGATGCGAGGTCCTCTACATTCTGCAGATGCGACATACTCTCTCTGTGCCGTCAACCCGGTACACCACAGCCAGAATGGCAGTCGCATACAATACGTGCGATATCTTAACAGCAAAGTACTAAACAAAACCCTGTGCTGCCAGAAAACACGACCCTCTAAACCAACCCTTAAACCGACACTGAAACATCCTGAACCCCTAAACCCCAAAACCCCAAACCAGAACCTCAGCACAACCCTAAACCCGAACCCTACACCCTGGAACCGAGAAACATAACCCCAAACCCTAAACCCTAAACCCTGAAACCCCTAAACCCTAAACCAAAACCCTAAACCCTAAACCCAAACCCAAAACCAAAACCCCTAAACCCAATCGCCTCGAGAGCCGCCTGGGCGCAAGAAGACTGCCATTTGAGCCTCGACCTGTGCACGGCATTGGAAACTCGAAAAATTTTCAATCTGTGGTGTGGGGGCTTAGGGTTTGGAGTTTGAGATTTAGCGGTTCGGGTTTAGGGATGTATGTAATGTGCTCAGCATTGAAGGGTCCATGCCTGGGATTGCTCTCGTTCTATGGTGGCTAATGAAAGAGGGTTCAAAATGTCGCGAAAGGTTTTCTCTAGTAAGGGGTTTGCAGGTGCGGCACGACATGTTGGCTCGGCTGATGTTGTGGTTAAGCTTTTAGAGTGACGGGTTTAAGGCCAGTCAATGGCTAATTCTAGTGGAGGCCATCGTAGGCAACTACGACATTGGACGTAGCTTGCTGGCTTCCAACGTCTGACAGAGTTTCGAGTTTCTTACGGCTTTCACCGACAATGTAGGGCTCGCATGTTATGCCAGACATATTGGGCGGATGCACAAAATGCATACTGCAAATGCTTGAGAGTCCCACACTTGAACCCTTCACCACGATTCCGGAACCCAGGAAGCCTCGAAAAATCGAACTGAGCCGGGTGGCCTCTTCTTCCGGGTCTCGGACGCAGGCAAGGTCCTGCACACTCCCGAAGCATCAATACCCTCAATCCGGTAGGCATGAGCACCACTTAGGGTAAGGGGAGTTAAGGTTCAGGCTTCATGGTTTGTGTTGAAGCTAAAGCCTAAAGACCGGCTCTGGGTCGTCATTCTTCTTCGTTTCCCGGCCATGCATCCCTGCTCTTGAGCTTCCACGCCCCGAGCCTTTCGTGTTCGCAGTATCAGTGGTGACCCTGCTCGTCGGATGATTCTTGTTAGCATCGTGTTCTTCTCTGCTAACCACCCTATCGTAGTCTCGTGTCAGTCTCAAACCATAGGCACCCGGCAGCCTTGGAGCGTCCGCAGGAGCGTAAGGTTATCCTTGTGGCCATATCACATCAGCCCTATGAGCCCCATCGTCCGCAAACCTCCCCTCGACCCCAAACCCTAAAACCCAAAACCCTAAGCACCCTGACCTGACCCCTGAAGCCTAGAACATCCTAGAACCCTATAGCACAAGCCCCAAAACCCTTAAAAACCCTAAAAGCCCTAAACCCAGGATTTCGGGTTTAGGGCTCTGGGTTTTGGGCCGAGGCACACAGCGCCAGCCCGGTAACTCTTGCGGCGGCTCCGCGTAGACGGCCCGAGCGAGCGCGGCGAGCTCAGACAGGGGGAGCTCGATGTCAGCAGGGGACCTTGGGTACTATATGGGTTTAGGGGCTTAGGGTTTTGGGGGCTTAGGGGTTTAGGGGTTTAGGGGTTTAACGGTTGAGGGTTTGGGGCTTCGGGTTTTGGGTTTAGCGACAGGGAGTGTGGGGGAAGCTCTCAGCTCTCAAGCTCAGGTGCACCTGCAGAACAAGGGCACTCCGCCCAGAATCCTCTGATCTGTAGATGCCAAACGCTTGATGGCAGCCCGCAGATGCAAAGCAGCCCAATGGCTAAGACATTGGGGTTTGGAGCTAAGGATTTCTATTGCTCGCAGGAGGCCCGCTGAAGTGGCAAGGGGCATTGATGTACCCGGAACCAAAAATACCCTATATGGTCGTATTTCATTTTCGTTACGGTCTTGGCTCCCCTGCCTACCTCTCGGTTAGCCCCAGGGCGGACAATCCCTAACAGCGTTGGGATTTGGGTTTGGCCGTCTCAACTGCGCTATCTCATGAGCATGCAACTTTGCATTGCATCAGCAAGCAGCATTCAAGAAGGAAAGCAGGTTCCCTGCACGCAGCACGTTTGGGCAAGCCCTTGCTGAGCCCAGCTGCCCTGCTGAAAAGACGACAAACCCTGCATGCAACACCAAGGACGACTGTAACCACTGCAAAAATTGGGAGCAAAAGAACCTGAAACCCCTACCCCTAAATCAAAAATTTGATGACACCTAGTGGCGGCGAGCTCCAGGTTCCGATAGATTGCAGTAGCGCCTGAACCGCAAGCTTTCGCAAAGAAACTTCGGGCACCCAGCACTCAAAATGATTTAAGAAGGCAGTCTTGGCTGTCATGGGCTACCCTTCGACCCCAAACCGGATCACCTGGAACCTACGACCTGCAGTCGTCCTTGCAAACTCTCAACCCACAAAAGGCCCAGTGCCTCTTTTTCGACTAGCGCCTGTCTTCGGCTCTCCTGTTCGGGTTTAGGGTTACATAAGGGTTTAGGGTTTCGCGTTTAGGGTTTATGGTTTAGGGCTAGGGCATCCTTAAAATACCTGACAGACTCTTATGGGCTTTGCAGGGCGTGGCGAGGGCGTTGTTTCAGCGCTCACAGCAAACGCTACGAATCTAACGGCTTCCTACAGCGAATGTTGTTGCTATATCTTTGGGGCGGAATTTGGCTGCGGTCTGCATACCACTGTAGCAGAACAAGAAACCGTGGTACAACCTCCAAAAGCCCGTACAAAGCTCTTAACACAGTACAGTACCCTGCACAAGCAAATCAGGTCGAGATCCAAGCAGAGAGTCGAAGAGGCCGCGGCATCTTCGGTTCCAGCTTTCTGATGCCAACAGCATGGAACACGAATCCCTTATTGATGACAACTCCAGCTACCTCTTGATATACCTAAGCCCCAAACCCAAAAACCCTCAAGACCCTAAAAAACGTCAAACATTTAACCCCATACACCCAAAACCCAAAACCCTAAACCCTATAAACCCCAAACAAAAAACCCTAAGAGGCCTACACTTCTCTCTTCGTCCGCCTCGGTGCTCTCCTGCCAAGCGCCACCCGAGCCATGACCGGCTACGAAGGCGCCTCGCGGGACTTCAGAAAAGAGCTTTCAGGGTACAGGCTTTTGGGATTTAGGGTGTATAGTACTACGACAACGACGACGACTACTACTACTATATCCTACTAATTACTACTACTACGACGACTACTACTACCAACATAAAACCAGAATAAGTGAAGGAGTGAAGGAGTGAGTGAGGCGGAGAGCGCGGGTAAAAGTAAGAACCCCACAGTGATGTGGGGAATAAAGACAACTCACAACACTGAAAACAAGAACAGCAGCAACAGTTTGATAAAAAAAACAACAGTAGCATAGAGTAAGGATTATATTAACACCGGCAACAACGGTTAAAACAACACAGAAAACAGGGAGGCACCTGCCAGGACCCCCAAGGGGCCAGCGCCGCCGGCAGCATGGGAGACCGCTGCAGCAGGGGCTTCGAGAAGGGCGCCTGGGTTTTTAAAGGATTTAGGTTTCTGTAGGGTTTAGGGTTAGAGTCTGAGGTGAAGGCGATGATGAGTTTTAGGGCATGAGGCTAAAACAAACGGAAATTCCAAAGCCCACTCATCAAAACCCAGGCCCTTCACCGCTCATGTTTTACTGCTGATAAAAACCTGATAGGACTCTTTCTAGCAACCCTTGTAGAAAAAGTTTAAAGGAGCCTTTAAAGAAACCCTTAACGTAACCTTTTTCGGCACCCTGAAATAATACTCCTTTAACGAAACCCTACATCTATCTATCTACCTATCTATCTCTATATATATATATACACATACTAGCACCCTACATGTATATGTATAATATATGTTTTTGTAGATAGTTAATTTGAAAGGAACCGTAAAGGGAACCCGTTTAAGGGTTCCTTCAAAGGAGGCCCCTGCTTGCCTCGGAGTCCTGGCCCAGGTCCGCCCTCCACAACACGCGCGAGGCCGCCGGCTGCACCAGCGCAGGCCTCGTAGTTTAGATCCCTTTTTGGCTTTGGAGCTTGTAGGGTTTAGGGCCTAGGGCTAGTAGGCGTGGCGCAGCCTTTGGTTTAGGCTTCGGGGTTTAGGGCTTCAGGGTTTTCGGTTTGGGGTAGGGTTTGGGGTCTAGGTTCAGGGTTCACGGTTTGTTTAAGATTCGGGGTGGGTTCTGTCTTGTGTGTGCTTGCAGTGTTCTGCTTCTTGCAAGGCCTTTGTCAGTTCCACAGATGGAAGCCACAATTCGAGTACACGGTACACGCGCTGTGGGATTGGGATTTTCGGGTTGTGCTCGGCTGACTATCGTCAGATTTGAGCCTCAGGGCCGAAGAGCTTGAGGCACAGAGTGTGGGTTTTGCCCTGCTGAGTAAGTTCAACAAGTTGGAAAAGTGTCCTTGGCAAGTTGTTGAGCGCTACACCAAACCCACTATCTGAACAAGTTGGTCTGCCCGAAAACCTCAAGGCTATAACAATAATAGGACAATTCAACAGACCCTGACCCTGGCCCTGTAACCCCAAATCTTCGGATTCATATACAGATCCCTAAGAAAGACGCAGGGTTTCTTAACCAGGTTCCTATATAGGCATGAACCTGCACGGCTTAGAGCACTGGGGGCAGGACCACCGCCACGGTTGTAGCCACCAGGGACACCCCTCCACACAGCAGCTCGGAAGTTGCCTCCTGGGGTCTGCGAAGCGCGA
Organism: Symbiodinium sp. clade A Y106; assembly: GCA_003297005.1. Classification (NCBI taxonomy): domain Eukaryota; class Dinophyceae; order Suessiales; family Symbiodiniaceae; genus Symbiodinium; species Symbiodinium sp. clade A. The sequence continues at coordinate 69,308 of BGNK01003094.1, read as the reverse complement.
CAGGAGAAGATATGGGCTTTGGATGGAATGGCGTCTAACGCAGAAGCCGGTTCCTTATTTTACCTATGTTCTTCCTTGGGCTCCGTAATCATAACTTGTTTATGCTGTTGTATAGCCCCAAACCCCTATTCTAGCCAATAAGGCTCCTATACTAGAAGTCGTGCGTTCTGGGGTAGTGCTTTGGCTGGGCCTGATCCGTAAATAGCCGAGAGCGATGGTCTAGGCGGCTCTCCCGGCCACATTGGCTAATGTATTGTGGTAGTATATTGTAATATTCTCAAGTATATCATAGTATTTTCTAGTATATAAGCACCAGTATAATGGAATGCATTATATAGTATATTAAAGCATATTATAGAATGTTATAGTACCTTATACAGTACAAAGGTGGACCCCCAAGTTTCCCTTCACCGCAAACTCAACACCCCGAGGCATGCTAAATACGCACAAGCCTGGCCTTCACGTCCTGCAGGCCATCGGAAATCCTCGGGGGAGTGGGGGCTGAGGTTGCGTTGAAGGTTTAGGCTTTGGGGTTCCAGCGTTTGTGTGATTTTTGTGGATCTTCAAGATGGCAGGATATTTTGCAGGCAAGTTTCGGGATTCAACATGGCAGTGATCCGGATATGGGGTGGTTCCGAAAGTTGGGAGATGCTTCTGGTGATCGTAATCTTCCATGTTCTGTAGCGGAGAATGCATACACAGTTCCTACCCTAATTAAATTCGATTTGCCATCGCCCAGATTTTATCCGGTCCCTTTCTCTTGTGCCGTTGGCAGCCCAAGACGGCATGGCGGGCCCACATGGTGCCAACAGGAACCCCATCTGAGGCACCGGGCAGTTCGCGGCCGCTGTCGTCGCCCCGGACGGCACCCACTGCAACCTGCATATGGGGTTAGGTCTCAAGGGTTTGCCTGTAAGCCCAAAGTCTACATGCTGAGCGGCAAACTCTCGCTACCACTGAAACGTGCACCCAACGCCCAAGCTTAAGCTTTCATGTAAACGCCCACCATGCCGCAATGTGAGATCATAAGGGCGGGCATACGTCCGTCTGAGCCAGCAGGCTGGAAAACCCTCCAACTGTGAAGCCCTGCCTGCCAAGCCTTAGCCTTAACCACAAGAAAACCTAAAGCCCAAGCAAGAAAAAACCCAAACCCCGAGAAGTAAATCTGAACTCCACCCCAAAGCCCCTTGCAAGGCAGTTCTCTGGATATTTCGGGACCTTCGCGGTGCCCGAAGCCACCACCCCGGCAGTCACTGCGGCTTTGGCCTACAGTCCAAAGCCTAAAAGGGTGAGGGTTTGGGATTCGGGCTAGGGGGGTTTAGGGTTTCAGGCGTGCGGCTTTTCGTTGTGCTTATCCGCCCCATGTCCCCCGACCCAGGGTTCGGCTTAAACCAGCTTTGGGATTTCGGGCTCTCAGAATTGATGGCGGCTCGAAAAACTAGACTGGGGAAATCTTTCTTTATTACTACTTATTCAGACGCCCATACTTGGGCTCAGGGCTGCTCAAGCCGCTGTGCCCCTAAGCTACCCGCATAACTCTGGTTTCTTGAGGTCCCGACGCTGCCCGCAGCCGCCAGGGACGCCCCCGAGCCCATGGCACACGCACTCTGAGATCTACCCTCTGTCAGGGCATAGGTCACAGGTATCGGGTTTGGGGACTTAGGGTTTAGGTGGGGCTTGTGGTTTCAGGAGTTTGGGGTGTCTGGAGGACCGATCGAGTTTATGGGTTCCGGAGTTTGGGGTCCTTCTTGCGTTGGGACTTTGGGCTGCGGCATTCGGTATGAAAAGCTACGTAGCTCATTTGGCATCATCCTTTTCAAAGCTGTGCGAACGCGCTAATCCTGCGAACCTGCATGCTTTGGGCTAAGGACCAGAACTGTCAACGCCAAACCCTAAAGGCAAGTATCCTAAATCCTAAACCCTTAAAGCCGAAACCCCTTAACCCTTGACCCTAAATCCTTAAACCCTGAACCCTTAAAACCTAAACCCTAAAGGGCAGCGCTTTGGGCCAAAGCTCACTCCTCTGCTTCCCTCCACCTCCCTTCGACCCCGAAGTGCAGAGTTCCCTAAACCCCAAACACGAAACACAGAGGACCCTAAACACTAAACACTGACGCTTAAGAGGCCGTGAACTGATAATCCTGAACCCTATAAGCCCTAAACCCTAATTAAAGCCGAAACCCGAAACCCAGAGGCCCCGAACCCGGATTCCCCTTTTTTTGCTCCCGGCGTCTCCGGTCTCAACGAAGAGGCCCCGAAGCTCATGCAGCACGTCGCCGCTGAGTACTGGTTCCTCCATGGAGTTGAAGGGTAAAAGCTACGAATAGGGTTCAGTGAAAATGGAGTTGAGGGGTTATGTAAGGGAAGTAGATTAGATGTGTTTGCGATAATCCTAGCTACCCTAAGGCCCTAAGGAATAACATTGGTAATTATCCAGGCAGTTATGTTAAATGGTCTTGGAACATCGGATTTAAAGTTCAGGCGGCTTGGAGTTTGAAGCTTCATGGAAAAGAACTGTGGGGTTTCGGGTTTACGCAAAGTTTAGGGTTTGGGGTTCCTGGTTTCGGCTTCAAGGCTTCGGGAGTTGGGGGGCCAAGGGAGCTTACAGTGAACAGAGTCCCGTTACATGTCGTTTGCCTGACTGATCTTTGCAACATTGCTGGAAACTAAGGCCAAAGGTCAACAAGATGCTTCAACGTGATTCCTTCCTAGTCGTTGAGCTGTGGACTTTTCACGCTTCGCAGTCTTTGAGAGGTGGCACGGTTGGTTTGAGTAGCAAGGTCTTGGCGATTCATGCCTAGTCTAGTCGGCTTACAGCACGAGGGTTGGCCCCGAAAGTTGAAAGGCCCCAGGCCTCGAGCAAACCTCAGTTTACTACGGACCGGAAGCAAAGCCGAAACCTCCTCTCCTTTCGTTCTATTCCCCTATCCTTCCAAGGACCTCATAGTGCGGCGGGCCCTAGACCCCGTAAGGACCCAATAATAAGGTCCCTGGAGGCATAGGGTTCGTCTTAGCTTGGAAAAAGATTGCGAGCCCAGACTCAGAAATTTTTGACACCCAGACTGAAGCTTAATCCAAAACCTTCCAGATCCAAAGCCCTCGGCTCGCCAGGGCAAGCCAACATTAACCCCTAAACCTAAGCCATCAGCCCGAAGCTCTAAACCCTAAACCTAAACCCCAAACCGTAAGACCGAAACTCGAAGCCCGAAGCCAGACACCGGCCTCGTCTGAAGCACATCCCGGGAACGGCAGCCTTGTCGGGGATTGTCAGGCCTAAGGCCTAAGGCTTATGGTGCAGGGTTTAGGGTTTAAGATTTAGGGTTTATGGTTCAGGGGCTCAAGTTTGAGGCTCAGGAAATTTAGGTTTCAGGTTTGGGGGCTCGCTTTAGGGGTTTGTGTTTAGGGTTGAGGGTTTTAGCGTTTAGGGTTCAGGGTCGAGGCTATCGTTTAGGAGTTGGGATGCTTGCTTGAGGGCTGTTGGCTTGGGATTTGGGGTTTCAAGGTGTTGCTGTAGGGTCTGGCCGTTGCGCGCTCGGGCTTGTCGAGCCACATGCTGTGTTCTGTTGGCACGCAGGGTTTGGGACACAAGGTGCTTACAAACCTTTAAACCCCAAAGCCTGAATCACAAGCGCTTTAACTCGAAACCCGGCTGAACATGCCCATAGTCTGAAACCTTTTTTTGCTTCGGATTGGCGAGCGTCGGGCCTGCCGAAGTAGGACCCGCGTCGTACGGTCACCGAGTGAGCCAGGGGCAAGATGGCGGGCTATACATCGTCATCGATAAGCCGAGGCATCACATGATCTGCTTCGGCTGTACACAAGTGCGACTCGAGTCGCTCTGCAAGGGACTGCCACCACGTCTCTCTTTCAGATCCCCGGGCAGGTCGAGCTCGGAGAATATTCGCCACAGCATCCGCCTTTTGGTTGAGGCGGCGGCACTCCGTTGCTTCATGATGGCTGGTGGGCCGCCAGTCCGCCTGCTTGCCATGGCTCGGAACCCACAGCAACGACCATTGAACACCTCGTAGTCGAGCGTGACTCCAGCCTGTTGGGCCTTCAGAGCCAGGGTTCTGTACTGGCATCCTTCAGGTCGGAGGACTGCCCGGATTGCTGCCTCGCAGTCACTGGGGATCCACAAGTGAAGGTGGTCATCAGAGCCAAGAGTTCCATTCGGAAGGGGCTCGTCGGACTCTGGTCCTCTGCCTGGTCTGCCGCTTCGATCTGGGTGGGCGGGTCGTCGCACACTATTTCAAAGGCGCCGACTCCATCGCGACTTGAACCGTCCGTGGCCACGGTGAGGTTCGGCCCCCCGTCCTGGGCAGCACGTTCGAAAAACTTGAGGAGCTGGGGCTTTGCAGCAACTGTTCCACAGGCCCAGAAGACGTTCCTCAACCCGGTCCTGCGGTAGTTGAAACTGTTGTCGGTCTGGGTCGAAAGTAGGGCAGACCCAAAGTAAGTGTGCGCGTGAGGGCCAAGGCTTATCGCACAGACAAAGAGGAGGGTCCGCGAAGTTCGCGCTTGGCCTTGTAGTGCCACCCTGTGCCACCAGTAGCAAGGGCAGCTCGCTGCTCGGTCAAAGACTTGGCCTGCTTGTAGACACGACGGTGGCCTTCAAAAGCAAACCTGGTCAAGGGTCCTGGCTTAGGGAGGTCAAGGCCTACGGCAAGGGTGGGGTCGGGTCGGTGCAGTTTGCGGGAGATGCGCCCGCAACCAGCGACGCCAATGCGCTTGTGGTGCTCGATCAGCCATTGACGGAGGAGTCCTCGCCCATCGTGTAGACACGGATGTTGCCGTCATCATCCCGGCGTTGAATCTCTCGAGATTGCGGTTCTAAGTGCCAGCACAGAGTCTGGAGGACCTGTGTCGCTGTTGGGAAACCCGAGGTGCGGAAATCCGCAAGCTGCCGACACAAGACTGTATCTGGTTCAGAATCTCAGCGGGAGGCAGGGCGACACCGGCTGCCCGGTACATCGCAGGGAAGATCAAGGCAGTGATGACACGAAGCCTGGTGCCCAAGGTGAAAGCAGCGTTGGTGGCGTACCGAAGGCGCAGTCCGGACGGCAAGCAAAGTCGCTCTTCAATGGCACGCTGCATCCGCCTTAGCATTCTTTGGTAATGGTGTCGCCAGCATCCGCTGCTCGGAGCCATGGCTTGTGGAGAGATCGGCCCGCACCGCGGGAGGTGTGGATACCAGCTCAGCTAACGAGGAAGCTCCTTCCCTTGAGCCCAGTCTAAAACCTGCAAGAACCCTTTGGGACCCTTTAAGTTACCTTTGTGGCCCTGCAGAAACCGTCCCGAGAACACCACAAAGCATCCCGGACCCTAATGAAATAAGAAAGGGGCCTTCATAATTAGAATACGGTTTTGGGGCCCATTATACTACAATTACGTATAATAAGGAACCCCCAAGATAGTATAGGTAATTATTAAGGCCCCTATAGTAGAGCAGCTCCGTATCTGGCCGGGCTGCAGCAGCCGCCAGGCCCACCTCTTTGAGGTTCATGGGTGTAGGGCTTACTGAGTTTACTGGTTACGTGTCTTATTGCAGTATATTATGTTATATTCTATTGTATTTATGCATGTATGGCCTTAACTGGAAGTCGCGCAAGCCCGGCTCTTAGGGGTAGACCCCTGTCGAAAGGACAGGCTGAACAGGGTGAAAAAAGTTTCGATAAGATGGGCGTGCCTGAAGTAAGTATGGTTTCGGGTTTACGGGGATCCGTTTTGGTGTGCCTGTTATGGGGATCTCCACCGGGATCTCTATCCATTTAGTCTAGATTGAGCTCATGCTCGTGCTTGTACCATTCAGGAAAAGCAAAACCCTCAACCCCAAACCTACAGCCGAAAGACCCGCCTCAACCCCAAACTCTACAGAAGTCCGTAGTAAGCTATACACCTACACAACTTTTTCGAACCTGATTTCAAAATAAAGAGCCGTTGTGAGAACGCCTTCACCCACCCACCCGGCCTGGACCCAAGCAGCATCTGAAGGGCCATCCAGAAAGGCTGTCGGAAATCGCCAGGTCTAAGGGGTAACACCTGCGCTGTCGGATGGAGAAACCATTCAGCCTAGGTCTTCTATCGCGGGGTTCCTAATACAACGATTTAAGCCCCGATACACGAGAGAGGTAGGCAGAGAGAGAGAGAGAGAGGGAGCGAGAGAGAGAGAGAGAGAGCGAGCAAGATGGAGCGGAGAGGAGGCTTCCGGTTTAGGGTTGGTCTCTTCGCCGTCATGCTGATGCTGCAGAGCCCCAAAACAGCGCGCCCAAGACAAAACCAGAGAGCACTCACTCCGCTTCACAGCTTGGATCCTGGAACCTCTATCCGAAGCCCGGGGCCCCAAACCCTAAGCCCTAGACCCTAGACCCTAAACCCTAAAGCTCTAGCCGGCTCTATCCGAAGTCTGCGGCCAGAACCCTGAAGCCCCCAAACCCTTGAACAACCACAAAAAGATAAACCCTTGAACCCTCAAGCACTAAACCCTCCAGCCAAAAACCCTGGACCCTGAAGCCCAGAACTCCACGAAAGCACATGAAACATCATATCAATCCATAAAGGAATCCTCATAAGAACCATGTCAACCGTATAAACCAAGACCAAAAAAAAACTACAGCTACAGCCCCGCAAAAGCCACGATGCTGGCCTTCGTCCCGGGCAGATCTATGGCATCACCATGGCCCATATCCTCATAAGGCTTGCCGAGCTTGATGCTTGGATATCATTCAAGGGCCTTCATGAACTAGAATGGGGTTTGGGGGTGTGTTGCTTTGGCTAGTACCTCAGTGGGGTTTGCGACATGGTGCATTTCTTTAACATCAGTTTTTTGACCATCAAAGGTATTGTGACTTAATATTCAAACCCTGTATTGCTGGTATTTGCCAGAATCCCCTTTAACGAACCACGACCCGTCAAGAAGGAACCCTAAACCCTTCACCCTAAACCCGAATCTAATCCCAAAACCCTCAACCCTAAACACCACACCCTAATTCTATCCAGAAAAAGCCCTAAACCCTAAACCCAAAGGAGAACAGTCCTCATCCCACCAAACAAGCTCACACTATACCCTACACCATAATTTAATCCCTAAGCCCTCAACCCCAAACCCCAAATCGTAATCCTTAAACCCTAATCCCTAAACGCCCCAAAAAGGCTCACCCTAAACCATAAACCCTACAACGAAACTCCGTGGCCTCGAGCACGGTAGTGCCCCGCAGCGCCAAGCCTCGGATCATTTTACATTCTCAAATCCTCTAGTCCCCTTCGAGCGGTTTGCTTCCTGTTTCTCAAACCCTCTAGTCCCTTTCAAGCGGTTTGCTTCCTGTTTCTCAGAGTCCTGTTTCTCCAATCAAATCTAGTCCCTCTAGCGGATTGCTTCCCGTTTCTCAAACCAAATCTAGTCCCTTTCGAGCGGTTTGCTTCCCGTTTCTCAAATCCTGTTGTCGCTTTCGAGCGGTTTGCTTCCTGTTTCTCGTTTCCTCTAGTCCCTTTCGAGCGGTTTCCCTTCCTGTTTCTGAAATCCTCGAGGCCCTTTCGAGCGGTTTGCTTCCCGTTTCCCAAAATTCTCGAGTCCTTGCGAGCGGTTTGCTTCCTGTTGCTCCATGCCTCTAGTCCCTTTCGGGCGGTTTGCTTCCGGTTGCCCAAATCCCTTAGTCCCTTTCGAGCGGTTTGCTTCCTGTTTCTCAAGTCCTCTAGTGCCGCTCGAACGGTTTGCTTCCTGTTTCTCAAATCCTCTATTCCCTTTCGAGCGGTTTGCTTCCCGTTCCTCAAATCCTGTTGTCGCTTCCGAGCGGTTTGCTTCCTGTTTCTCGTTTCCTCTAGTCCCTTTCGAGCGGTTTGCTTCCTGTTTCTCAAATCCTCTAGTGCCTTTTTGAGCAGTTTGCGGAATATTCTAGTGCCTTTTGAGCGGTTTGCTTCCGGATTCGCAAATCCTCTGGTCCCTTTCGAGCGGTTTGCTTCCTGTTTCTGAAAACCTCCAGTCCCTTTCGAGCGGTTTGCTTCCTGCTTCTCAACTCCTCGAGTCCCTTTCAAGCGGTTTGCTTCCTGTTTCTCAAATCCTCTAATCCCTTTCGAGCGGTTTGCTTCAAGCTTCTCGAATCCTCCGGGCCCTTTCGAGCGGTTTGCTTCCCGATTCTCATATCAAACTAGTCCCTTTCGAGCGGTTTGCTTCCCGTTTCTCATATCCTCTAGTCCCTCTCGAGCGCTTTGCTTCCCGTTTCTCAAATCCTCTCGTCCCTTTTGAGCAGTTTGCTTCCTGTCTTTCACATCCTCTAGTCCCTCTCGAGCAGGTTGCTTCCTGTTTCTCAAATCCTCTAGTCCCCTTCGAGCGGTTTGCTTCCTGTTTCTCAAACCCCCGAAGTCCCTGTCGAGCGGTTTGCTTCCTGTTTCTCAAATCCTCTAGTCCCTTTCCAGCGGTTTGCTTTCCGTTTCTCAAATCCTCTAGTCCCTCTCGACCGGTTTGCTTCCGGTTTCTCAAACCCTCTAGTCCCTTTGAAGCGGTTTGCTTCCTGTTTCTCAAATTTTCGTGTTCCGATTCAGCGGTTTGCTTCCTGTTTCTCAAATCCTCTAGTCCCTTTCGAGCGGTTTGCTACCTGTTCCTCAAATCCTCTAGTCCCTTTCGAGCGGTTTGCTTCCTGTTTCTCAAATCCTGTTGTCCCTTTCGAGCGGTTTGCTCCGTGTTTCTCAAATCCTCCAGTCCTTTAGGTTTGCTTCCTGTTTCGCAAATCCTCTAGTCCCTTTCGAGCGGTTCGCTTCTTGTTTCTCAAATCCTCTAGTCCCTTTCGAGCGGTTTGCTTCCTGTTTCTCAAATCCTCTAGTCCCTTTCGAGCGGTTTGGTTCCTGTTTATCCAATCCCTAGTCCTTTTCGAGCGGTTTGCTTCCTGTTTCTCACATCCTCTAGTCCCTTTCGAGTGCTTTGCTTCCTGTTTCTCAAATCCTCTAGTCCCTTTCGAGCGGTTTGCTTCCTGCTCCTCCTTTAATCCCTTTCGAGCGGTTTGTTTCCTGTTTCTCAGATCCTCTAGTCCCTTTCGAGCTCCTGCTCAAATCCGATGCTGCCGTTCGAGCGGCGTGCTTCCTGTTTCTCAGATCCCCGAGTCCCTTTCCAGCGGTTTGCTTCCTGTTTCTCAGATCATCTAGTCCCTTTCGAGCGGTTTGCTTCCTGTTTCCCAAACCCCCCAATCCCTTTCAAGCGGTTTGCTTCCCGTTTCTCAAATCCTCTAGTCCCCTTCGAGCGATCTCAAACCTCTAGTCTCTTCCGAACCTCTGGTCCCCCTCGAGCGGTTTGCTTCCTGTTTCTCAAATCATCCAGTCCC
>BGNK01003094.1:0-55000 GCA_003297005.1 Symbiodinium sp. clade A Y106 | reverse complement strand
TGCTTCCTTTTTCTCAAAACCTCTAGTTCCGTTCCGGCGGTTGGCTTCCTGTTTCTCAAATCCTCTAGTCCCTTCCGAGCCGTTTACTTTCTGCTCCTCCTCTAGTCCTTTTCGAGCGGTTTGCTTAAGTTTCTCAAATCCTCTAGTCCTTTTCGAGCGGTTTGCTTCCTGTTTCTCATATCCTCTAGTCCTTTTCGAGCGGTTTGCTTCCTGTTTGTCAACCCTCTAGTCCCTTTCGATTGGCTTGCTTCCGGCTTCTCAAATCCTCTAGTCACTCTCGAACGGTTTGCTTCCTGCTTCTCATGTTTCTCAAAACCTGTAGTCCCTTTCGAGCGATCTGTTGTTTCTCAAAACCTCTAGTCCCTTTCGAGCGGTTTGCTTCCTGTTTCTCAAATCCTCTAGTCCCTCTCGAGCGGGTTGCTTCCCGATTCTCATATCCTCTGGTCCCTCTCGAGCGGTTTGCGTCCTGCTTCTCAAATCCTCGAGTCCCTTTCGAGAGATTTGCTTCCTGTTTCTCAAAACTCAAAACCTCTAGTCCCTCTCGAGCGGACTGCTTCCTGTTTCTCAAAACCTCTAGTCCCTTTCGAGCGGTTCGCTTCCTGTTTCTCAAATCCTCCAGTCCCTCTCGAGCGGTTTGCTTCCTGTTTCTCAAATCGTCTAGTCCTGTTCGAGCGGCTTGCTTCCTGTTTCTCAAAACCTCTAGTTCCGTTCCGGCGGTTGGCTTCCTGTTTCTCAAATCCTCTAGTCCCTCTCGAGCGGGTTGCTTCCCGATTCTCATATCCTCTGGTCCCTCTCGAGCGGTTTGCGTCCTGCTTCTCAAATCCTCTAGTCCCTCTCGAGCGGTTTGCTTCCTGTTTCTCAAAACTCAAAACCTCTAGTCCCTCTCGAGCGGACTGCTTCCTGTTTCTCAAAACCTCTAGTCCCTTTCGAGCGGTTCGCTTCCTGTTTCTCAAATCCTCCAGTCCCTCTCGAGCGGTTTGCTTCCTGTTTCTCAAATCGTCTAGTCCTGTTCGAGCGGCTTGCTTCCTGTTTCTCAAAACCTCTAGTCCCTTTTGAGCGGTTTGCTTCCTGTTTCTCAAATCCTCTAGCCTATTTCCAGCGGTTTGCTTCCTGTTTCTCAGCGTCCTGTTTCTCAAATCAAATCCTCTCGTCCCTTTCGAGCAGTTTGCTTCCTGTTTCTCAAATCCTCTAGTCCTTCTCGAGCGGTTTGCTTCCTGTTTTTGCAATCCTCGAGTCCCTTTCGAGTGGTTTGCTTCCTTTTTCTCAAAACCTCTAGTCCCTCTCGAGCGGATTGCTTCCTGTTTCTCGAATCAATCCTTTAGTGCCTTTCGAGCGCTTTGCTTCCTGTTTCTCAAATCCTCAAGTCCCGTTCGAGCAGTTTGCTCCCTGTTTCTCAAATCTTCTAGTCCCTCTCGAGCGGTTTGCTTCCTGCGCCTTAAATCCTCTAATCCCGTTCGAGCGGTTTGCTCCCTGTTTCTCAAATCCTCTAGTCCCTTTCGAGCGGTTTGCGTCCTGTTTCTCAAGTCAACTCTAGTCCCTCTCGAGCGGTTTGCTTCCTGTTTCTGAAACCCTCCAGTCCCTTTCGAGCGGCTTGCTTCCTGTTTCTCAAATCCTCTAGTCCCTTTCGAGGGGTTTGTTTCCTGTCCCTCAAGACCTTCACTCCCTTTCGAGCGGCTTGCTTCCTGTTTCTAAAACCCAATAGTCCCTTACCAGCGGTTTGCTTCCCGTTTCTCAAACCCTCTAATCTCTTTCGAGCGGTTCGAAAATCCTCGAGTTCCTTCCGAGCGGTTTGCTTCCTGTTTCTCAAATCCTCTAGTCCCTTTCGAGCGCTTTGCTTCCCGTTTCTCAAATCCTTTAGTCCCTTTCGAGCGGTTTGCTTCCTGTTACTCCAATCCTCTAGTCCCTTTCGAGCGGTTTGCTTCCCTTTTCTCATATCCTCTAGTCCCTGTCGAGCGGTTTGCTTCCTGTTTCTCAAATCCTCGAGTCTCTTTCGAGAGGTTTGCTTCCTGCTTCTCAACACCTCTAGTTCCTCTCGAGCGGATTGCTTCCTGTGACCCAAAACCTCTAGTGCCTTGCGAGCGCTGTGCTTCCTGTTTCTCAATTCCTCTAGTCCCTTTCGAGCGGTTCGCTTCCTGTTTCTCAAATCCTCGAGTCCCTTCCGTGCGGTTTGCTTCCTGTTTCTCAAATCCTCTAGTCCCTTTCGGGCGGCTTGCTTCCTGTTTCTCAGATCCTCTTGTCCCTTTCGAGCGCTTGCTTCCTGTTTCTCAAATCCTCTAGTGCCTTTCGAGCGGTTTGCTTCCTGTTTCTAAAATCCTCTAGTCCCTCTCGAGCGGTTTGCTTCCTGTTTCTCAAATCCTCTAGTCCCTTTCGACCAGTCTGCTTCCCGTTTCTCAAATCAAATCTAGTCCCTTCCGAGCGGTTTGCTTTTTGTTTTTTAAATCCTCTACTCCCTTTCGAGCGGTTTGCTTCCCGTTGCCCAAATCCTTTATTTAGTCCCTTTCGAGCGGATTGCTTCCTGCTTCTCAAATCCTCTAGACCCTTTCGAGCGGTTTGCTTCCCGTTTCTTAAATCCGTCAGTGCCTCTCGAGCGGTTTGCTCCCTGTTTCTCCAATCCTCTAGTCCCATTCGAGCGGCTTGCTTCCTGCTTCTCATGTTTCTCAAAACCTGTAGTCCCTTTCGGGCGGTTTGCTTCCTGTTTCTCAGCGTCCTGCTTCTCAAATCTAACCTAGTCCCCCTCGAGCGGCTTGCTTCCCGTTTCTCAAATCCTCTAGTCCCTTTCGAGCGGTTTGCTTCCTGTTGCTCATATCCTATAGTCCCTCTCGAGCGGTTTGCTTCCCGTTGCTCATATCCTCTAGTCCCTCTCGAGCGGTTTGCTTCCTGTTTCTCGAATGCTCTAGTCCCTCTCGAGCAGTTTAATTCCTGTTTCGCAGATCTTCTGGTCCCTTTCGAGCGGTTTGCTTCCTGTCTCTCATATCCTCTAGTCCTTTTCGAGCGGGTTGCTTCCTGTTTCTCAAATCCTCTAGTCCCTTTCGAGCGGTTTCCTTTCTGCTTCTTAAATCCTCTAGTCCCTTCCGTACGGTTTGCTTCCTGTTTCTCAAAATTCTCGAGTCCCTTTCGAGCGGTTTCCTTCCTGTTTCTCAGATCCTCTATTCCCGTTCGACCTGTTTGCTTCCTGTTTCTCAAAACATCTAGTCCATTTCGAGAGTTGTGCTTCCTGTTTCTCACATCCTCTAGTCCCTTCCGAGCGGGTTGCTTCCTGTTTCTCAAATCCTCTAGGCCCTTTCGAGCAGTTTGCTTCCTGTTTCTCAAATCCTCTGGTCTCTGTCGAGCGGTTTGCTTCCTGTTTCTCATCCTTTACTTTGCTTCCTGTTTCTCTGATCCTCTACTCCCTTTCTTTCTCAAATCCTCTTGTCCCTTTCGAGCGGTTTGCTTCCTGTTTCTCGTTTCCCCTAGTGCCTTTCGAGCGGTTTGCTTCCTGTTTCTCATATCCTCTAGTCCCTTTCGAGCGGCTTGCTTCCTGTTTCTCAAATCCTCGTGTCCCTTTCGAGCGGTTTGCTTCCTGTTTCTCAAATCCTCTAGTCCCCTTCCAGCGGTTCGCTTCCTGTTGCTCAAATCCTTGAGTCCTTTTCGAGCGGTTTGCTTCCTGCTTCTCAAATCCTCTAGTCCCTTTCGAGCGGTTTGCTTCCCGTTTCGAAAATCCTCTAGTCCCTTTCGAGGTCCTGCTCAAATCCGCTGCTGCCGTTCGAGCGGCGTGCTCCCTGTTTCTCACATCCTCTAGTCCCTTCCGAGCGGTTTGCTTCCTGCTTCTCAAATTCTCCAGTCCCTTCCGAGCGGTTTTCTTCCTGTTTCTCAAATCCTCTAGTCCCTTTCGAACGGTTTGCTTCCTGTTTCTCAAATCCTCCAGTGGCTGGCTTCCTGTTGCTCAAATCTTCTAGTCCCTTTCGTTTGGTTTGCTTCCTGTTCCTCAAATCCTCTAGTCCCTTTCGAGTCCTTTCGAGCGGTTTGCTTCCTGTTTCTCAAATCCTCTAGTCCCGTTCGACAGCTTGCTCCCTGTTTCTCAAATCCTCTAGTGCCTCTCGAGCGGTTTGCTTCCCGTTTCTCAAATCCTCTAGGCCCTTTCGAGCGGTTTGCTTCCTGCTTCTCACATCCTCGAATCTCTTTCGAACTCTTTGCTTCCCGTTTCTCAAATCCTCTAGTCCCTTTCGAGCGGTTTGCTTCCTGTTTCTCAAGTCCTCTAGTCCCTTTCGAGCATCCTGTTTCTCCAATCCTCTAGTCCCTTTCGAGCGGTCCTGTTTCTCCAATCCCCCAATCCCTTTCGAGCGGCTTGCTTCCTGTTTCTCAAATCCTCGAGTCCCTTTCGAGCGGTTTGCTTCCTGTTGCTCAAATCTTCTGGTCCCTTTCGAGCGGTTTGCTTCCTGTTTCTCAAATCCCCCAGTCTCTTTCGAGCGGTTTGCTTCCCGTTTCTCAAATCCTCTAGTGCCTTTCCAGCGGTTTGCTTCCCGTTTCTCCAATCCTCTAGTCCCCCTCGAGCGGTTTGTTTCCCGCTTCTCAAAACCTCTAGTCCCTTTCGAGCGGTTTCCTTCCAGTTTCTCAACTCCCCCAGGCGCTTTCGAGCGGTTTGCTTCCTGTTTCTCAAGTCCTCTAGTCCCTTTCGAGCAGTTTGCTTCCTGTTCCCCAAATCCTCTAGTGCCTTTCGAGCGCTTTGCTTCCTGTTTCTCAAATCCTCTAGTCCCGTTCGACAGCTTGCTCCCTGTTGCTCAAATCCCCTAGTCCCTTTCGGGCGGTTTGCTTCCCGTTTCTCAAATCCTCTAGTCCCTTTTGATCGGTTCGCTTCCTGCTTCTCAAATCCTCTAGTCCCTTTCGAGCCCTTTCGAGCGGTTTGCTTCCTGTTTCTCAAATCCTCTAGTCCTTTTCGAGCGGTTTGCTCCCTGTTTCTTGAATTTTGATTCCTGTTTCTCAAATCCTCGAGTCCCTGTCGAGCGGTTTGCTTCCTGTTTTTCAAATCCCCTACTCCCTTTCGAGCGGTTTGCTTGCTTCCTTTTTCTCCAACCCTCTAGTCACTAGTCCCTTTCGAGCGGTTCGCGTCCTGTTGTTCAAAGCCCCTAATCCCGTTCGAGCGGTTTGCTCCCTGTTTCAAGGGCTCAGTACAAGCAACGGCGGGTTTATGGACTAGGGATTAGGGGTTCAGGGATTATGGATTAAGGGTTTAAGGATTAGGGTGTTGGTGTTTAGGGTTTAGGGGTTTAAGGTTTGGGGTTTCAGGTTTAAGGATGAAGGCTTGGGGCTTAGGGTTTAGGGCCTACCAGTAGGGATCAGCGCTCAGTGCCTCCCAATTTGCACAATTGTAATCACAAATGGTTCCGAAACTCGCCAAGCCTCTCCCACTCAGGGAGTTCGCAATTGAGATAGGAATCTATGGAGTAGGGCTGAATAGGGTTTGCGCTTCTATGTCCCCGTTAATTGCGGACTCGAAGCAATCGAAGCCCTCATATAACAAACAGGGATCCCTTAAAATGCAACCTGCGCCCTGATCCCCCTAAAACCCTTAACCTTAAATCCTAAGCCCCTTAAACCCTAAACCTTACATCCCAAGTCCCTTAAACCCTAAACCTTACATCCCAAGTCCCTGAAACCCCAAACCTTACATCCTAAGTCCCTTAAACCCTTGAGCCTTACATCTTAAGTCCCTTAAACCCTTAAACCTAAACTCCTACGTCCGTCAAACCCTGAAACCTTAAATCCTAAATCCAAAACCGTAAGCCTTAAAGGCCAAGAGGGGGCCCCAAAACCTTCCAGCTGCAGCCGCAGCTGCCGACGTGCCGAAGCAGGGGGCCAAGCCTTGGAGAGATTAGGGTTTGGAGTTTTTGGGTTTAGGGTTATGAGTTTAGGGTTGAGGGTTAGGGCTATGGGTTTTGTTAAGGCTTATGGCTATAGGGCTAGCAAAGCCCTGCCTGGCGCTTCGGGGCGGCTTCTAGAGGGCTCGATGCGGATGTGCAGGGTTCAGGATTCAGGGGTTTAGAGGTCTAGTGTTCGAAGCCTTGAGGTTGACTGACCGGCGGCTACGTTATGGTTAAGTTCCTAAACCCGCTACCCTAAACCCTGGTTTCTGCTGTAAGAAGTCTGTAAGGTCCCGATCGGGTCACCTAATCTTAAACTAGAGACCCTGACCCACCAGCTGGATTCTTGCTAAGGACGGCAATTAAAGCTAGCATGGTAAGGAAACCCCATTATATACCATAGAAGCCATTTATGGTAACTTCAACTCCTTAACAAGAACCCAGTCAGGCCCAATCTATCTGTCACCCATCAAGGCTCGAACCTCAACCCCCAACCCTAAACTCAAACATACTCAAACCCTAAAGCCCTAAACTTCCTGAACCCGAAAACCCCCAAAACCCTGAACCCTGAAATCCTAAACCCCCAAAACCCTAAAGCCCTGAACCCTAAAGCCTCAAACTCTCCCCTATTTGCCTCGAACCTAAACCCCCAACCCTCAACCCTAAAGTCAAACCCCCGAGCCTTAAACCCCCTAAACCCTACAGCCCTAAACCCCTAAACCCCAAAACCCCTAAAGCCCTAAAGCCCTAAAGCCCTAAACTCAAAGTCCCGAGCCCTGACCTCCCGACGCCGCGGTGCAGGATCAGGGCAACCACCGTCAGGACCAGGAGCAGCGGCACCTCGTAGCCTAGGAGCGCCTGATCAGCCGCTGCGGATCGAGTTCAGGGTTTAGGGTTTAGAGTTCAGGGTTCGGCTGCTTGGGCTTAGGGTTTGGGGTTTAGAGTTTGGCTGCTTGGGTTTAGGGTTTGGGGTTTGGGTTTTGGGGTTTGGGGATTTGGGGTTTAGGGTTTCGTTGCTTGGGGACAGCTCGCTTTCGAGGTCTCGTGAAGCAGTTCGGGTCAGGGAACAAAGAACGTGAAGATGACAGGCCCATCATAACACTCCTCCATTCTAAATTGCGGGAACATTGTTGGCAACCCTCCTTTCGGGTTGGTCTTGCCTTCAGCACATGAAGGTGGCCGCCCATGAGCAGCCACTGGTAGTAGCCTCTGTAGGAAGGCGCTGAGCATTCACAGTCTGCAGACAGGTGACGGTGGGTCATTCAGGAGAGTTGCGAGCCTTCAGTTTGCGATTTCCAAAGGGACGCCTGGAGCCTTGAAGCGAAAGATCTTGCCCTGAGAGAATCTGACACGTGAAATGGGGTCGACCTTGTGGAGATCCGGTTTCGATTTGTTGTTGCGCTTGTCCCTCCTCTCATTCTGACTCTTGCCAACGATGACGAGGACGAGCACCACCACCAATGCTACCCATCCCACTGCCAGCAACACTGCACCTCTGCAACCATCACACATGCTTCCAGCTACTGCTGCTGCACCCATCACCGCCAAGCCCAACCAAAACCTTCACGCCGAAACCTGAAGCCGTTTCCGTGCCGGCTCATAATGAGATGATCTTGTTGCTGCTGGGCGACTCCCTCGCTGCTGCGCGTAGGTGGCCTCTGGGAGACTCGAACCCCAAAGCAGGTCTGCGGGGGAAACTTGGAGGTAAAACTATACTTATAACTCAAGTTACTACCCATGAACCTCCAAGTAGAGAGGGTTTGTTTGTTTTGAAGGCCCTTTTCTTCGCACGGCCGCAGAAGCCGAAAGGCTTGCAGGCAATCCGACGTAATGTAGGGGCCTAAATAATTACCAATACTATTTTGGGGGTTCCTTCTTCTAATTATAGTATGATATACCCCAAAACCCTACTCTATCTATTAAAGCCCCTATAGTAGGCACTGCTTCAGACCTTCAAGCTTTGGCCTCCCTGAGTCTTACAATTCTCCCAAAACCCGAAAGACGAATCAGGCTCAGCCTGCACCCTAAAGACTAATCCTGAACCTTACTGGCTCAGCGGGACACAGGATCTTGGTAAGCCAAACCCCAAAATCTGGAAGTAGCAATCCTAAGCAAACCTTCTACCGAAGCCTCAGAACTGAATCGTTAATCAAAACACCTCAAGAACCGCGCCAGGAACCCCAACATCTAAAGCCTCCCCAACGCTGACACCAAGGTTCGGAGACCCGAAGCAGTAGATTTGCCATGTTGGTCTAGGGCTTTGAGGCACTTTGAGGCTTTTGGTCTAGGGTTTAGGGCAAGGGTTTAGTGTTGACAACTGGTTGGCTCTGAAGGAAAGGTGCTTTAGGGCTCAAAGGCCCTGCCTCCAAGGCCCGAATCTAGGGGCCTTAATAATTTGACTAGGGTTTTGGGGCCCATGATACTACAATCATATTCAGGAAGCCCCCAAAATAGTAAAGGTAATTGCTTAGGCCTCTAAATCTAGTACCCTTATAGATCCCTTATAGTAACCGACCCCTTTAAAGGAACCCTATAGGTAATTATTTAGGCCCCAATATTACATTCCTGCTTGCAGAGCCCAAGCTGCGAACTTGCCGTAGAGAGCCCAGTAGGGTTGCCACGCCAGGTGCAGGGTCTTCGCAACAAAGATCAGAGCGTACCTGGGGGTTTAGGGCTTTGGGGGTTTAGGCTTCAGGGCTTTAGGGTTTAGGGTTTAGGGTTTAGAGATGGAACTTTCAAAGGAACATCGCATATCTCCTAAATTCTAAAAACGGTGCCCCTCAGAGAGCTACGGGAAACAGGTTTCAGCCACAAGGGCTCAAAGTCTGGAGTATGGGGCTTTGGGGTTTAGAGGCATTGAGGAACAACGAGACCAAGAACAATCATCATGCCGACACAAACGCAAGTGCTGTACACTGGTCAAGCAGCTCCGAATCTCAGGTGTGGGTCCTCGAGTACTTCCGCCGAGAGACAAAAGGCCCATGTTGCCGAAGATGACCATCAACACGAAATATCCGTGATTCCTCTGCAGCATCCGTGTTTAGGTATGGCATGTTCAGCAGGTGTCGGTCCGTTGTTGAGTTTATTTATCAGTCTCTGCATCAATATCTTTTGGAGCGTCGCTATGGACATGCAACATAAGATTCATAAACCCTAAACCCTCAAACTCACCCCCAATAAGAATCATGGATTCAGAATCCCTTCCTTCTTCGGCTTCCGAACAGAAGCTCTCGTCTGCTGCAAAGCTGCACCATAAATCCTCCCAGTGCCTGCCCCCTCCTCTCCAAAAAGCAGCGCCTTCGAAAGAAGTTTACCTTTAAGCCCTGCATTAAACCAAATCCAGAGCTTTAAACCCTAAGCTCTAAACTTCAAGCTAACTAACCTCCGTCAACGTGCCACGCTAAACCCTGATAAACTAAACCCAAGCCAGTGTAAAGCCCCAAACAACCAAAAGGCACGCCTTTGTCCGATGATGTTCTCGGTGATCACACCTGGGTGTACAGTGAGTTAGGGTTTAGGTTTAACGGTTCAGGGCTTAGGGCCTTTGGGGTTCAAGGTTTACGGTTTAGTGTCAGAATTTCGGGTTTTAGGGCTTGGGGCTTTTGGGGTTTGGGGCTTTTCGCGCTTCAGGGTTTCAGGCAGTTAGGGCTTTCGGATCTTCTCATGCGACTTAGGGTCTTTTGCATTTAGGGTTGTGAGGTCTAGCGCTTCGGCTGTTGGGGTTTGGGGTTTAGGGGTTTCGTTACTGGAAGGTATTTCTGGTGTGCTCCACTGCATTGCCACAGGCGTAGCCAAGCACACACTTTTTCCTATGAGTCTTGCGGGCCAGTGCACATGCATCTACTTCATGTCGTCTCACCACGTGACAGCGGACGTAAGATCAAGGGTCGAGCTCAAAGACTTTGGACTCAGATCGCAATGAAGACGCACTAAAATCGTAAGCCCTAAACCCATAACCCCTTATAGGCGAAAGGCAATAATGATCCATGCGGAGGACGCACTGCCCCAGCCGCTTGCTGTGATGAGCTCTGGGAGGCTTCCTGCACCGAAGCGGCTTATTCCGGGAAGCGCGAACTCAAAGAGCAGCTCGAGTGGGTTTAGGGCACAGGATGCAGAGTGTAGAAGAGCCAAAACTAACTGAGATTGGGAAGACGACACTCAGACGTTGGAGGGTTGACTAAGGGTGTGAGCTTCAGCGTCGCAAACCTGAAACCACAAGGCTTTGCCTAAGGATTGAGCGCGAATCTGGGAGGTTCGTGGCAACAGGCCTTCCGCAGGGCTCCATCTTACAGAAGTCCTTGCCCTTGACCGTGTTCTTGCCGTGGTTTGCTTATTCATTAACTTGGCGATTTCGCTCCTCTTAGGCTGAGAAAGAAACCAACCTTGAAAGTATGACAGCCGAGGCCAAAATGACTCTGCCTGTGGAGCGCCCTGGAACACTGCTAAACCCTAAGGCCTCAATTGAAACCTCCCAGATCCCACAGCCTTGGGTCCTTTTTCCCTATCTAAACTGCCAATTCTACTATTGCGAAGGCTCTTGTTATGGAGCCCTGATGTGGAATTTGTCGAGACTCGACAAAAAGTAGGTTTTGGTGGCTTACGGTACGTTTGCATCCCGAACCCAACACTTGGACAAAACTTAAGAGGGAATGCAGCAATGGCTCCACTGGTGGCAGCTATCGCACCAGCGTGGCAAATAGTACAGCTGCGGCCCGTCCTTAATCTGCGCTCTTGTTAACGAATTAACTTAGGTTGCCATGATGAGGAAACCCTATTATATAGTCTAGATCCCTATTATGGTACCTTAAACTAAACTCCTCAACCCCAAACCCAAAACCCTATCAGAACCCGTAAAGGAACACAAAATTACGGCAACCTACACAAAGCTCCTTAACAAGAGCCCAACCCTAAATCCTTACCCAAACCCTAAACCCTATAAAATACTTTTAAAGCACCCCTAAGAAGCCATTCTCGAGAGTTCCTTCATAGTCATGATACTACTAAACAAAAAACAACAATAGTAGTACCAATAACAGTATGATGTAATACGTACTAGTACTCTATCCTACATCCCGGGCTTGAGGTTTCGCCCTTCAAGCTCAACCCCCATTCTTGTGGCCATAGGATAACAGTTCCCCGAGCTCGGCTACCACCGTGAATCCGAAGACGGACGAGTCGCCCAAGCGACAGGGTAGCGGCCAGCCTGCGTAGGCTTAAACCCCAACGAAAGAACTGTAGGGTAGTGTATGTGGCGCTCAGGGACTTTTCATTTCAGTTCAGTAAGTCGCTGGTGCAGCGTGAAAATCTGCATGACAGAGTGGTTTATGGTTTAGGGACTCTTGGAGTGCCCTTCAATGCAGTGCACAGGCAGCCTTTCAGTTTCACTGGACTCCTGAAGTCAGAGCATTCAAGAAGCGTTGCGACCGACTTATCCTACAGTTCAAGGCTTGGGGTTCAGGAGATTTGGGGTTTGGGGTTTACTTGCTGAGGGGTTTAAGAACCTCAACCAAGCCATGAACCTGAAGCCATGGTTCAATTGTTGGGGCCCTTGAATATACTTGGGGGCACATTATGATAAAATTATAACAAGGAACCACCGAAATAGTACAGGTAATTATTGAAGCCCCTAGGCCCCTATATTAAATATATATATATATGTATATATATATATATGTATATAGTACCCTTATAGATCCCTTATAGTAACCCTGTTACACCCCTTTAAAGGAACCCTGTAGTAATTACTTAGACCCCTATAGTACGGCCCTGCGTCGCCCACCTCCGGCCAGGGCGGCTGCGGGCAGCCTGACCGGGGCGGAGATCGAAACCCTTAGGCTGACATCACACAAGCCCTAAAATAGGGGTTTAGGGCTTAGGGTTTAGGATTTAGGGCTTAGGGTTTAGGATTTAGGGCTTAGGGTTTAGGGGAAAACCGTAGTTCCTAACGCCAAATTGACCTCAGACCGTAGAGTGAGGGCCGAAGGTGCTGATTGCGACATGCTGCAAAACACATGTGCTGTTAACTGAATCCTGGAGCTGCGGGGGTGGAGGACTTGTCCCACGCCTGGAGCACAGAAGCAGGAGGCAACAAAGTTCCACCTCGCATCCAAGGACACTTGGGCTTGCTTGCTTCGTCTGCTTCACTGTCTGAGCTGTAGTCACGGTTTAAGGTTCATGGCCCCGGACGTGAAGAGCTCCACAGAGTGCAATGATGGATGCGTGCAAAGTCACTTCCCTGGGCTGCAGAGCATGGCTTTTGCTAAGGGCCTGGGACGTTCAACAGTGTGGAGCAGGGGTGCGCAGCAAAGGATCAAACTCTGCAGACTGAGAATCTGAGGCCCAGTAGGGCTTGACAACCCGGATAGAATCAGCATCAGCTGCGTGAGCTCGTCCTATGACCTGTTTCTTCACAAAACACGGCAACGCGCCCTAAACCCTAAACCCTACAAGCCTGAACCCTCAAACCCTAAAACCCTAAACCATTGCCAAGGCACAGAAACTGTACCGACACCCAGGCAGCCAGGAGAAATGAAGCGGTCTCACCAAACGCGGCATTGGGATCAGGTCCTCCAGAGCGGTTTGTTGGCTTTGGGCTTTAGGGCTTGAGGTTTAGGGCTTATGGCTTAGGGCTTGTGGCCTGGAGTTGAGGGTTCAGGGCTTCAGGTTTTGCGGTTTTGGGTTTCAGGGCGTAGGCATCCAAGCAGTAGCAGGGGATGATATTTGCGCCTTGAGGAACCTCGGGCTCTGGGTAATATAGGGGGCCTGAATACTTAGAATACGGTTTTTTAGATTCTACTTTAGTCTTAGCAGGGGACCCCAGAATGGTATTGGTAATTTCGCAGGCCCTTATGTCGCATGAGATCTCCTCGTTTCGCCTTCTATTCAGGGGAATTTGGGAAACTACGGTAAAATATGGAACGGCATGCATCTACTTCCGTTCAATCCCCTCACGGAAGCTCGCAAGGTTTTTTGCAACTCTGCATTACTTCAAGCATAGTGCAGAACTACAACTGCTCGGCATGTAGCATAGAAATGCCACTCCGCTGCAATGGAGCCTGCAATCAGCGAAGCAGCTGTAAACCATCAGATTGCTTCAGAAATCTGTGCCAAGCCATGAGACCGAAATCTGAGTCCGCTGGGAAAGGTCATAATAGTCAAGGTCATTCTTGTAGCTTGACATCGCTTGGAAATATTTCTCAAGTTCTGCCGAGTACTTCTGCATCTCCCGACGATACCTATCCATCTGCTCCCGGTGCATCTGCCGATCGGCCCACTGCTTCTTTTTGGCTTCAAAAGCCTCTTTGAGCTGCAGAATTTTGCGACCAACCAGGGCGACGCGGACAGGCATCAGTGCATATGACAGCCCAGCCGTGAGTGTTGCAAACATCCCCTCGGCTGCTGTGATTGTAACTTCCACTGCGAGTGCCTCTGACACAAGTGAGGCTGCTGCAGTCATGGCGCTTTCTGCCAGGAACATATCAAGGGCAGCTGCCTGGCAGGCCGTCTCTATGGCACTCACTCCCAGCGTCAAAGAACCTGCCACCGCCTCACCCAAAGCAGAACTGGTGACTACCTCGCCTACCAGTCCTGCTGCCGAGCCAAGCACGGCAAGCTCCACCACTTGCAACAGAACCTGCGACATAAATTCCACCAACTGTAGCCAGAAGACCGTGTGATGCGATCCCGTGCAGAACTTCTGCTTTCACCATGCTCGCGCTCAAAGCACCGGCATTTGAGAGCTGCAAACATGCTTTGAGACCACAGAGCTTGCCGTAACTGCTGACCTCCAGTGCTCCATCAGAGGCCATCCAACATTTGAACTCCTTTGCCAGTGTAGCATGTACATAGTCTAGCGAGGCTGTCGGATCACCATCAACCGATACATCCAAGTGCAGAGACCTTCCTTGGAAGTGGCATTTCTTGCTCCAGAATGCAGCGTGCTGCTCATGTTGTTCAATCACCTTGTTGTACTCGGCCCGAATTCGTATCTCCTTGTCTCTCGTGCTATGTGGGGCTTGCGAGCAGCTATAGGAATTCACTCTCCGATGCCGCCCACAAGCGCAGGTAATTAAGATTAGGCAAGGCGGATTTCGGGATCGAACACTTGAACCATAGGAGTCGAGTATGCTAAGTGCCATTGTAGGGGTATTGTATGAGCTACAATTTGGAATCTATCGGGGACTATGCTACACTATTCACCCCTCAATCCACTCTCACTGGTCCCTCGGCAACCCGAAAATTTGTTGACAGTAGTTCATACCGCACAAAATTACAGCGGGATCATGGGATGCAGAACGCAAGACAGAAAGTTCCAGGCTGGCAGGAACCCTAAACTATCTTGAGCTGTTGGAATTTCCGAACCTAGGTCTGACCAGAACCCAACATGGGTACTCTCGTCATCCCCGTGCCGTAAACCCAAACCATAAGCCCTTGACCCCTAAACCCTAAACCCTGAAACTCCTTCACCTTGAAGCCCTAAACCAGAAACCGTAGATGCTGAATGCTCGTTCCGCCTCGTCCACACGGGCGCCACCACTCCTCGGCGGTTCTTTGGTGAAAACTTCGGGCAGACATCGTTACCCGGCATAGGAAGGGAAGCGGAAGGAGGATTTAGGGTTTAAGGTTTAGGGTTTAGGGTTCAGAGATTAGAGAGATTAGGGTTTAGGATTTTGGGTTCTGTGTTTGGGGTTTAGGGCCTCACGTCTCGGGCTTTGGTCCCAGGTGTGCGAAGCTTAAGATGTGCATGAAGCCTCTGGGCAGGCTTCTCCGTTCAGCAGAATCGGGTCGTATGCAGGTGAGGACGTACGTTTAGACTTGCCCTCAACGACACCAATAACGCTCGCAACCCGCTGCTGAAAATCAACGATGATGATCTGTAAAACAACAGCCTCCCTGGTGACTTCGACATCTTGAAATCTTGACTTCTGAACCCCTCCAAAAAGTTAAACTTTTAGCCTCCTTGTTATAGTTCATATAGAAACCAAAAAAATTAAAGTCCTAAGAGGAAGCTACAGGGTGTCTTGACACCTGATGAAGCTCTTCGCTGCTGACGGATGATTTTCTTTGTCAAAGCTGTCCTGAAACCTGAGATTGACACGATAATCCCCACTTCAAGGGTCACGGGACTTAGGGTTCCAAGTCAGGTAACTGTACTTCTCCTATTTTCTACAACCCAGTGAAATGACTTATAACCTTACTTACTAAGTCCCCTGATCCTCCCATCCCCTCCCCTCCCCTATCACTTCCGAGACACCTCCCCTGGCCTCCAAGCTGTTTTCAGGCAGAGTGGTGCACTCCTTGTATTGGGTCAGGAGCGGTGCTTTCGATGGGTTCGGGAACGTGGCTTTACGTATTCAGGGTTCGAGGTCGCGAGTGCAGGGTTCGGTGAGGGAAGCAAACGTCCGATTGTGGCATGTAGGTAAACCCTAAACCCTCAACCCTCAACCTTTAAGTCCTAAACCCTAAACCAACCTTAAACCCCCCCCCGAAACCTAAACTCGCGCCTGGGAGCTCAGGTTGGGTCATAGAGCCCCGATCCCAACGTGTTGAATCATAATTCCTTGACCAAGCTTGTGTGGGGGCCGTTCCGAATCAGGGTTCCCTGCTAAGGATAATACTGAACGGTGGGCAGAGGTTAAAACAATCCTCTCAATGCCTTCAAATCCCTGGGAAAACTAGGGGACATTACGTGCTAAGCCCTTTGCAACCCGTATGCCGTATGCATCCGGCACCCGAAAACCCTAAAACCACAACCCTAAACCCTATAGTATAAAACCACAACACCAAAAACACTGCAAGCCGTATATAAACCGTAAAACCTGCAAAAGTCTCATCGAGGGCCTTGACAGCAGCTGCATCTTTGGCAGCGCGAGAAAGCAGCCAACAAGGGGCACCGCAGATACGAGGACACACCTGCAGGGTGCCCTAAACACGACAAGGGTTCGAATAAAGATGTGACTTCGACGTGAGGCTTGGTCGAGCTTCGATAACATGTAAAACATATCACAAATCATATACAAAATATAGTATATGGTATATATAACCATCGAATCAATCTAGTCATACAACACTATAAACATGTAACAATAGAAGAATGGCATGATGCAATATTAGAATAACAGAGAACAGAATGATAGAATAAGAGAACAACGGAATAACATATGTCAATATATATATATATATACACAGCATCACAGCAATACAATGATAGTGTGGTATACGAGTAACCAATACGTTAATATAACAACATAAGACTATGATGTAAGTTCATATTAATATATACAATATAACAGTGATGTAACAAACCAATAATGGAGTAATAGAATAATATAAGAATAGAAAACTATACTAGTGGAATAATGGAACAGTATACCAATATATTGATTTCTCAATAAAACACAATAGAAATACAAATATAGAAAATACTGAAAATACATTGATATACCAATATAAAGATGTACTAATATATATATATATGTATACATATGTATGTATATATATATATAAGTATATGTATATATACATGTGTGTGTACTTGTAGAATAACATAATAGTAATATAACAATAGAACAACAGACTAATAGCATAACAGTACAGTCATTGTGATATAGGAACACAACATCATATATATATATATATATATATATATATTCTATGACTATATGACTACATGGTACATGATATATAGCAACATCCATCCTTTTCTATATGCTTCCTGCGAGGCTGCAAGCTTAAATCAGGGCCTGTTCTGCATGGTGCTTGGAGCTTGTGGTTACAGGGTGACTTGTAGACTCGCTTGACGATTTTGGAACGAACCCCATGTAACTCCCCGCCGGGCAACCTGGCTACACGGTTCGCCACGAGAAGGCTGACCTGCGGACAAAGCACGCGGACTCCAGTCCCTGCGTGCCTGAAATCTCGTGCCTCCCAATCCAACCCGGGAAAACCGCGACATTTCAATCCACCCGATCGATGCTCTAAGCGGATTAGCACCACCGAAGACAGCACTGGGATCCCGGAGGTCTGAAAAAATCCCGAAGATGCTCTCTCAAGCTTAGGGTTTAGGGCTTGGGGTCTGGAGTTTGGGCTTTAGGATGTAGCATGTACGGTCCAGGGCCTTAGTGTTGTCAGGACTCAATCCTTGAGAGGACTTGAAGGCTGGAATCGTAGAAACCCCAGGTACCCTCAAGCGCCCTGCATACTCCGATGGTAGCCTGTAAAGCATCGTTTGTCTAAGCCTCCGAAGGCGCACCTGAACCTGTCAAGCCAGATATCGCATTCACATATCGTAGCTGCGAGCTCCTAGAGGCCCTAGGAGACCCCAGAAGCCCAGAGCCTAATGTAGGGGCCCCCCTATACTATCTTCTGGCCTTCCACCACTTCTGAGGCCGGAGTGGTGCCTCTTTTACCGAATCCGAGCACCGCGAAGTCCCCTGCACCTGCACGGCTAGGCGGAAAAGGCACTTTGCCGTACTTGTTTCTATGTCGACAACCCTCATAAACGATCCTGAATCCTAAAACGATCCTGATCCTGAATACTAAAGCAAATATCTGTCTGGTGCGCTCTGTGCGCTTACCGAAAGTTTGCTGTGTACTGACTGGCCGTTTTCGATAACACCGGCCCTGGCTGCCTGCCGGAACCCAGCTTTGGAATATGATTGAACCATGGCTTGCGGTTTAAGGTTTCCCATGAACCCTGAAGCTCCGCGGAGCACGAAAGCCTGCTGCAGGGAAGTCTGAAGGCCCACAGTCAGAATAAGGGCTAAGGGCTGGGGTCTGTTAGGGTTTAGGGTTTCGGGTTTCGGGTTTAGGGATACTGATAATAAGGAAACCTAAGGGATAGTATGGGTCATTTTTCCGACTCCCACATTCAATCAAACGGGGCCTTGATCTCTGCAAGGCTAGACCTATCCTAAACCCTACATGACCTGCAGTACACTGCAACACCCCAAAAAAAACCCTAGACCCTGAACACTCAAACTGTGTCAGTCGGCGGACGGGCTGCAGATTGATTGGCGCCCGCACTTGCAAAATCCCTGGTCGATTCTATGCAAGTGTTAAGGCACCTATTTCCAAGAAACCCCGACCACCTCTGGCTAAGGCTCTGACCGCCTGCTGGGTTCCACTGCGCTGGCGCACCGCCGAAACCATCCCACGCTTTGGATGGATTCTTAGGGTAACCCTCAACCCTAAACCCTAAAGCCCTAGTGTAGGGCTTGGGGTTTGGTGTTTAGGGAGGGCCCAGCACGTAGGGTTCATGTGCTCAGGACGAAACACGAAGAAAGCCGGTTCTTGTGAAGATCCGTCAAAGTTTCCGGGCTGGACTTCTAAATGAAGCTTGGAGGAAGTTCGGGGCTTCAAGCCTGGTGTTTGGCGAGGATTCGGGCTTGGAGATTTTGGCCTTCAGGTATGTATCCGATTTCGACATCCAAGCTCAAGCTTCAAGATACCGACGAAGACGTTGGCCAGCGGGTCACCGTGCTTCTAGGTGAGTGCATGGGACAGATTCAGGTGCTTTCGGCAGTTCGGCGAGCGAGGGGCGATAAGGGAGCAGGGCGTAGAGGTTAAGGTTTCAGGTTTACGGCTTTATGGAGTTCCGAGTTTAGTTTTAGGGTTTCTCGGGTTTCGATCGCAGTTTTAAGGTGTAGGGTTTCGGCTGGCATAAGGTTTCGGGTTCAGGATGAAGCTACAGCTACCTGCATGAGGGCTTCCGTTTTGGTGGTGCTCCGTTGCGGCATGCGTAGTGCTGAAAGCTCGGAGATGTGCAGAAGGCTTACACCCTAATTCCCAAACCCTATACCCTATACCTACACCCAAAACCCGATAAGCATAAACCCTCACCTCTTGCCCTGAACCGTGTGCCGTGAATCTGACTCGCTGAAGGCATCGGGAGACTGTTTCGGGTTGAGGGTTCAGGGGGACAGAGACAGCAAACCGTCCTTTACCTTTACTGGACTGCGGAAAGTTGCGGCTCTGGGCTCATTTCAGGGCTTCGGGCTTGGGGCTGTTTCTCGGTGAACAGACTGGCCCCAGACTGGCTCGTGGCTTCGGGCTGCTGCCAAACACGCTTTCCGAGTCATGTTTCATCTCCTCCCCACGCACACAACCGCACAGATAGAGCTTTGCTGGTATCTCTGCGGAAACTACCGCCTGCTGTCGATCGTCTCGCTGTACAGGTCCGAGACACATCGTACGAGCATGCTCCAAGAGCCTACATGAGTAGCTTGGGGAGAATCTTGGGAGCATTTACAGACAGGAACAGGATTTGTTACGTCGATACCATGAGGGCATAATGATGGTTGGAGGCTGCTTCCAGTCAAACCTCTCTGTGCCCGGGCGCTCGGCGCTGGTAACACAATCGAGATCCGACCGTTGCTGCCACCCTGGGCGCGGAAACGCCAAACCACAAGCACTGCAATAAACTATGAAGGCAATCCACTACGTCTTGGTATCCTACTCTATCTTCTTGTAACCAATCCCCCTAAAGCCGAAACCCTGAACCCTAGATTCCAAACAAGCGTTGTAGCTTGGAATCTTGGAACCGAACCTTCCCGCCATGATCACAGCTCATCCTAGAGAAGCATAATCCATCGCCAGGCCAAGCGAAGTGTCCTTCGCCTGGACAAAGAAGCTTTATACTACGCAACATACATACATGTGCGTGTATATCTATATATATATATATGTATATGTATATGTATATGTATATGTATATGTATATTTACTTACGAAAGACTGTTGAAGCTTCTCTGGTTCTGGGCGTTTGGGTGGTTTGAACAAGGAAAGCATGCCACTTATCATGTATCCCTCTGGTGGAAACTTGAACTACTTAGATTCCTGTAAGTTCATACACCCTAAACCCCAAAACCCAAAAAAAGCTAAACTCTAAACCCTAAGCAAAATCTCAACCCTAAACCCTAAACCACACACCAAGAACCTGGGGATTACGAGGTTTAGGCACTGTCTACAGTAGTCTTTACGCAGAGCTCGGAAGCCCGCCATCCTCCACTGAAACGCCAAAAAGGTCGACAAATCGACAAATCTTATTTCGCAGCATACCGGTTTAGGGCTCATAAGCGGTTCATCAGGGGCTTGATGAGGATTTTATAGGGTCTTCTAAGGGGTTTGTAGCCTTGTTGATCAAGCGTTGATATGGGTCTTACAAGGGCTTTTTTGGTGCTTTCCGGGCCTTGCTCATGGAGGCTTTGGCCGCTGCTGGCTTCGCCTCTGCTCAGGATCGATCTTCTTCAGGGCCACCGAAGGCTCCAGGGAATTGCAGTAATAAAGGGGGCTTAATAATTCGAATAGGGTTTTGGGGCCCACCATACTTTATAATATGAGGAACCCCCAAAATAGTATAGGTAATTATTAAGGCTCTCTAGTAGGATTTGAGGTCATGCTACGCCATGCTGCTCCTAAACCTCAAACTCCTAAACCCTGAACCTGAAAGCCCTAAACCCTGAACTGTAACTGGCGAGAATCCGGTTGAACATCTCCTCCCTCACGTATCGCAAATCTTGGCACCCAAACCTGGGAACTGCAGATATAAAGGCCTGAATTCTCAGTAACAGTCTGGGATACGGCTGATAGATGGGCCTAAATTGCTGCAATATACCCCCGAAATCTTCTTCAATTTGAAGACCCTTTCTGAACCAACTCTAAACACTAAACCGACCCTGCGTTGCCTTGGCCTTTGTCTTGGCTTTCGCCTTGGGGCCTGCAATCGCCGAGCCTCCGGATACAGAATTTCTACTTCTTAGGGCTTAGGGTTTGGGATTCAGGGCGTAGGGCGTAGGATTTAGGGTTCAGGTGGTTTAGGGGCAAAAGGTGGGGAAGAGTTTGGACCGTCCATTTGAAGGAACCCTCAATGCCTTCCAGAAGACCCTCAAAAGCCATTAGAACTTGGAACTTGTCGGAAGGCCCCTAGTCGCTCCTAAAGCCCTAAACCCTAAACCCTTCCCCCTTATACAATACCCTAAACCCTTTCTTTCCCCCTCCCTAAACCCCTAACCTCTTAACCCAAACCCCTAACCTTAAACCCCTAAACCGCAAAGCTCTCAACCCTGAACCTCTAAACCCGAAACCCTAAACCCCGAGCACCCTTTACCCAGCTGCCTGCGCTTGCCAGGGCTCCCTTAGTCCGTCTGTCAGGCGCTGCGGCCTCAGACGCAGCGGCCTCAGCCGCGGCGACGCAGGCCTTGCAGAAGGTTAAAGGGCTCTCTTTTGAGGGTTGTTAAGGATTTGCACAAGAGCTGTTGCAGGGTTTCTATAAGGGCTACTACAGGGCTACCAGAGGGAGACTACATGAGTCAGGGCTACCATAGGGTTCAATATGTGGTTTCTATATGGGCCACCATAAGGGTGGCTACGAGCAATACTTGTCTGGACTCCGCAGAGCCTTACGGATCCTTACATCGCAGGTTGAGGGTTAGGGTTTGGGGTTTGGGATTTGGGGCTTGAGGGCCTATCGGGGCTTCGGATGGTGGGGGGGGGGGGGGCGATGCGACCTGCTTGCAGGTTACAACAAAACGGGTCGTAATAGTCATAAGAAGGTGTTGAGGTACACTGCACCGTCAAACCTAATCTAGGAATCTGCAGAATCCTGAGAAAGTGTATCATTAATCATTCGTTCTATCGTGGTTTGTGTAGAGTTTTGTAGGTGGGTAGTTGATAGGTGAGGTGAGGAAGATACTGAGTGCAGCTAGGGATAAATCTGAAGACGTGAATCCGAACCCTAAACCATGCTCAAGTAAACCCTGAGCCTCTGTCTAAACACGAACACATCCCCTAAACCCCAAACCCGCGCCTGACAGCGGATGACGCCATCTGAGGTCGAGAAAGATGCCTGCACATTGGGAAGGCCACATGAGCAATGCTATGCGATCACATGTACACTCATGTACTACACAGCCATGTCAGGTGATGTACATGCAATGTCATCTATGATCATACAGTGAATTGAACTACCCGGCTATTTCATGCTCTGCAGCTCCATTTACTTTCCTGGCAGCCGATGATCTCTGAGTGGCTCAGATCGTGCAGAGCCCTCAATGCTTTGGGTGACAGATGTGCCTTACTCGTTAGAAGAGGGCTTTCGTGCACATAGCTATATTTTACTTCTTTAGGGACTATAGCGGAAAAACTTACGAAAGTATTCCTACCCCTATACCTTAACCCGTAAACCCTTTGTTAGGATTTAAGCTTTAGGGGCGCATGCCTTGCCGATGGACTTCTGGCAGGTGCTGCAGATCAGACACTCCAAGTGCAGCTTGCCAAGGGAACCTGAGGGTTTGGGATTTGAGGTTTAAGGCTTCGTTTAGGATTTAGGGTTTGAGGTTTAAGGCTTCGTTTAGGGTTTAGGGTTTGAGGTTTAAGGTTTCGTTTAGGGTTTAGGGTTTAAGGGAGATCTCCTGACCCGTTGAAACATAACCTTGTTAAAGGTTTCGGGGTTAAGGTTTAGGGCTTCGGGCTGAGAATAAGAGTTCCTTGAAGGTGTTCCTAAAGGTTGCTTGAAGGGCTCCTTTAAGGGCTTCTCTAACGGCTCCATAAGGTACTTATGGTGAAACCTGATCGGTACTCTTAAAAGGCAAGGGCTGTCTGGGCTCGAGGGATTCGCCTTTGGGAGAGCAAGGCGTCAGGGTTTTATACCATATCATACTAGACTAGATACCTTATCCTATCTTACACCATTTGTCATACTATGTCATGTTCCATGGTTTCAAGACGGCTAGGGAGGCTAACGGTAGACCCAGGGTTCTAGGCATTCCGGAGCTCAGAATCCAGCCTTGAGGGCTTGGGTTTGGGGATGACGGATGGGATGATAGGTGACCGTAGACCGCCTAAACCGCACAAGTAAATGCAATGCAAACGTCAGCACGGTCACGGAGGTCCCATGTCAGAATAGGGTCCTAAACCTGCCACTCTCCAGAAGCTAGAAGTGAGGATAGGCCGCAGGCACAAACTCTAAACACGGGATCTAAAGCGACTTGGACAAGAACCCAACTGCCGAAATCGACACGCCTTAAGCGATTTGGAAGAACCAAGCGGCATCACGCCCCCAACTGCCGAAATCACGACGAAACCCAACCCGAAGCTTCATGGCTCGGCCAAGGGGCAAGACACCATGGTGCCCATGATGACTTTGCCACAGACCTCACGCATGTGGGGTGCCCTGGGTCCAACGCCTCATTGCATGGTGTCCCCGACTTTGCGGGTCCGAATCCCTTAACCCGAGACCCAAAACCGTGATCCCTTAATCTAAACCCCAACTGCGAGCCCCCAATCCCTAAACCCTAAACCCTTTTGTTGTATTCTTGAGCTGTAGCTCGGCACACGGCGTCGTTTCAGAGAGAAACCATGAGTTGGTTGCAAACATAATCGTTCTCGCAACAGGAAAGTTGAAAACCTCGCTTTTCCCGTACCTTGCTGCCCTAGAGCCCTTTCTCTTGGAATTGTTGGGAGCTTGAACGACATCATCAAAGTACAAGGGGAAAGCTTCTTCGGATTTCTGTTTTTGCTCCTAGCCCGGTTCAAGCACCAAAGACCTCAGCTGATCGAAGACTTAGAGTCTTAGAGTATTGAGTCTCTCACAATCTGACAAAGCCTAGACTAAATCCCTGAACCCTAAACCCAAACCCCCAAACCCTAAAGGCCCTAAATCTTAAACCCGAAGACCCTAAACCCGAAACCCTACCCAACCCAGACTGTGGATTAGGCTGCGCCTTGCATTTCTCACCAAACTTCTCGTAGAAGCAGGTCTTGCAGTAGAGCGCCTTGTCTTGAACCTGTCCGGTCGTCTGCAACCGCGGCTTCGAGCTCGTGAATTGGGAGGGTTGCCAGGAACGACAAACAGCGGGTGCTGATTGGTGGTTGGGAACCCCGCAGTGCGAAAACAGATGAGGACTAAACACAGGCCGTCGGCTCCAACCCTGGAGACGGAGTTTTGACTTTGGCCCGTGCTGTCAGTTTCACAACAAATTGGCACAGAACTCCCGGCTCAGCTCAGAGATCGCAGCCCCTAGCTCGGAAAGTCTAATCCTCATCAAGGCTTTGGGAAAGGAAGACTCCATGTGTAAAGAGGTCAGCGTACTGAGTGGAACCCACAGCTCTTGGCAGGGGCAGCCTCACAGCCGTTTCTCCACACCTTCAAGATCCCTACGCGCCAGCAGATGTCTCGGACCCCCCTAAGCCTTAAGCTCCGCATGAAGGATCTGTTTTTTGGTTTCCCAAAATTTTTTGATGGAAGGTCTTAAGTTCATGTCCGGAAGCCCGAACTCTGCCGCCTTGTAGGGCACCCCTGCAAGGGCACAGCCGCAGCTGGCGTTGCTGCACTTGAAGCCTCGCTGGTGAGCGAAGGCTTAGCGGCTTAAGGTTTAGGCTTGAAGGCTTAGGTGTTAAGGCGGCCCCACACATCCATGCAAAAGCCCCACAGACGTACGTTTCAAAGCCCGCCGTTGCAACCGGGGGGGAGAGGTCTGAGACAGGATTGTGGCAAGGCGACACTGAAGACCTCTTGGTAAGTACTTCAGGCATCAAGTTGAGAGGTTTTGGTTTGGGCCTTGAAAAGTTGCCAGGGTCTCAAGTTTTGAATTTGGGAATATGGGTTTTGGGGGTGATGACTCCAGTGTGTACTGTCAGGATTCTCCGAAGAACCATGTGCAGCTTCGTACCAAGCAGACCCTGTCGCTTGCACCAATCCCGAATCCCGTTTCCGTGACAATACAATCAACAGATCACGCAGGAGAAACAAACACAAGGTTTGAGAGCATTAGAACCCTAACCCTAAACCTCCGAACCTGGGCAAAACCCCATGAGTTCCAGCCGGGCCGCAAGCTGCGTGCAGCTTACCCAGCTCGGCAAGTTCCGTAACCTGCGGAGCAAGCAGATGAAGCCGTTGGGGCTGGAGTGCAGGGTTGAATGTTAAGGGCCCTGAAACCCTCGCCTATGACTTAAGCTTACCGACACAAGTATTTAGATTTCAGAATTTTCGGGTTTAGGGCCCGAAAAGCCCAGCCATCACAGGTACTTCCCCCGCGAATCCC
Organism: Symbiodinium sp. clade A Y106; assembly: GCA_003297005.1. Taxonomy (NCBI): domain Eukaryota; class Dinophyceae; order Suessiales; family Symbiodiniaceae; genus Symbiodinium; species Symbiodinium sp. clade A. The sequence continues at coordinate 30,123 of BGNK01003094.1, read as the reverse complement.
ACCTTGCCGCCCTTGATCGGCTCCCCGCAGACAGGGCAACTCCTCGGTGCGGCAGAGCTGATGGTGGAGGAGTGGCATGCTCGCGCACGAAATTGCATTCATTTCTTAGTTCTATGTCAGGATTTGATTTGTGTATTTTGGCCGGCATGTCTCCAGCTGCATATATGTCGTTATGACAACCAAACATAACACATCCTGGCAGCCCCGCAACCTCAGCCACAAGCAATGACTTTAGTCATACTAGAAGTAGTTGCTGCTACATCACGATGCTTAGAGACTGGAAGTTCAGCTATTGAGGCCTGGAGTCCAGGATTATAAACGCTCTTGTGAGTATATGAGCACTCTTCTCTTCAATACTACTAGTACGAGACTGTAGCAAATAATAAATTCTAAGCCCTAAGCCCTAAGCCCTAAACCCCAAATCCTCGGGTCCACGGCGTCCCGTTCTGAAACCCTAAACCCTGCCCAAAGCAAGCAGGCCCAGCATCAAGCGCAAGGAGGATAAGATTCAAAGCCAAGCAGCCCCAGGCTCCAGGCAGTCTCCGCCTGAGTTTGCTGCTTCGGGTTTGGGGCTGTAGGGCTTTGGCTTTGGGTTTGCGGTTGAGGCTTTGGGGCTTCAAGTTTAGGATTTAAGATTTGGGATGTAGGATGTAGGGTTCAGGGTTTAGGGCTTATGTCATGTCTAGGATTTAGGGTCGAACGTTTCCGAAAGCGGTGTGGTGGGCCTGAGGGGCTGCAGCCCCAATCTGAAAATCCTTTTCCCACTCACCGCACCTATGTGACTCCTTCGATCTTGCGGTGACCCTACAGCCCTTAATTCGAGTTTCAAGCGAGCGTGGAAGCCGTAGAGGGTTGAAGGGGTTAGCACTTCGCTGTCAGTGGTTGGCCAGATCACGTGCTTGTGTCGTTGGAATTGCTTTGGACTTTTTGTGTGCGGACCTGAAGCTTCCGAGTCTTGAATCCAAAGCCCTGCACCCCTACTCCACATCCGAAACTCGACATTGCCAAACTCTGGTTCATTCATGCGGCAAGAGCCATATGACATGTAGTCATAACTTCAATCAGCGATCCCATGTAAATGTGCTTGACAAAGACGACTAATGTTCGTACGTCGTAGGGACCCTTGTAATGGTTAGCACAGCAGTGATGCGTGTGATAGCAGTAACCACCGCTATCGCAGCAGTCGTCTTAATCGCATCAAAAGTGCCACAAAAACAACATCAGTCTTCAGAAGAGCAAAGAGCAACGGCATCAGTAACACCTCTAGCATCGATGCACCTTGGCATCGTCGGTGCACCAAGAAAGGTTGCACAGCAAACACCGCATGTATCAGGAAAAGTCATTTCAAAGCCAACATGCTGTACAAAGAAGACCTTGCCTTCGCCTTCGCAGCTGCCATGACCTCGTTCGGGGCTCAGGGTCTAGGGTGAAAGGTTTGCGGACTCGGGCTTCAGCGAAGTTTTGAGGCCGCAGGAACATCCAGGGAACTGTCATGCCTGAGGGCTGACAGACACACACCTGCGTTTTTGCAAAGGGTTTTGGATATCCGGTTTGAGCCTTCCCAGAGCCACGACGCCAATTTCTTAACATCCTGACGGGTGACAAAGCAGTACAGTACCATTAGCCAGACAACAGCCCAACACTGAATCCCAACAGCTGCCGACATGCCCTGAACGGACCCACTGACAGTATATACTTTAACTTTACATTCTAAAGGAAAGAGAATTCACCAGTCGTCAAGCTCCTCCGGTGCCCTTAAGAACACTCGTGAATCCCTGAAAGGCTCAGAAAGCCCTGGACGAACCTCGAAACCCTCAAAGCTCAACCCAGGCTCTTTCAAGCTTTCACTTACTACTCTCTTCTTCAACAACCGGGCCCCAAAAAGTTCAAACTTTCTAAGATAGAGCTAATATATAAAGCCAAAAAGTTTAAAGTTCCCCCGCTCACTATCTAAGACTTATAAAGTAGAAGCCAGAAAGTTGGAACATCATTCTCCTCATGCCCTTGAGGTAAATTATAAGGGATCCTAGCACGAATCCTCCTAAAACCATGTTCCAACTTTCTGGGGTTCACTATAATTCAGGCCCCCAGCCACCACACAAAACCCAATAAGATCTTTCCTGGCAACTCTCATCTAGAAGATCTTACGAGGATCAGGTTAAGCTTCTCGGCTGGGGTTAGGGCTCAGGTCTTTAGGTCTATATAGAAATTTTGGGGGTAGGGTCTACGGGTTTTGAGTCATAGGGGTTTACGGATTTAATTTAAACACTGAAGCTCCAACACCTCGCTCAAAGCATCGTTCAAGTCTGTAATCCAAAGTGCTAAGCCCCCCACGCTTGATCTTACCAAGCACGAAACGAACGGAAGCACTCAGGCCTTGTTCTTGAAACCCCTGAACCCTAAACCCCTAAACCCTTAAAAAGCCCCTAAACCCCAAACCCTAAACCCTAAAAACAAGTCCCTGAACCCCAACCCCCCAAACCCTAAAGGACCCCACCTCGGGGCTGATTCGATGAGGCCCGGCTTTCCGTCGATCACCTGGGATTTAGGAGCCCTGGGTCTCTAGCGCACCTCCGCTCAAGTGACCGCCTTCTCGGTCACTTTATAGGGCCTTTAGGGCCTTTAAGGGTTTAGGGCCTTTAAGGGTTTAGGGTTCAAGGGTTTAGGGTTTAAGGGTTTAGGGTTTAGGGTTTCAGGGTGTGGGGCTTAAGGCTTGGCGGTTTAGTTAGGGTTAGTGGTGCTTTTTGGGTTCAGGGTATTTGGTGTACCGCGCAATGCATAAAATAGAACATGCACAGAATCATGACACCAGAACCAGCACCCCTTTACCGAACCCTTACCACGTGACCCTTTCAGAACCCCTGCTATGGTACCATTTGTGAACTCTTGCACTCTTAACCCTTACCCTTGACCCAAAATGCATGGGAGGATTTCACCAGAACCTTCTTCATAATTAGAACACTTACAGAAGCAACCTTCTAGAACCCTTGCTATGGTACGCCTGTTGAACTCAAAACCCAAAACCCTAAACTCTTAAACTCTTACTGCAATAGGCGTGCTGAGAAGCTCATGGCCGCTTCATCCGGCTCCCAGCCGCGGGCGAACTCCAGAGCGGCCATGCGGCCGAAGGTGCCTCCGATCTAAGCCCGAAACGTCCTATGCAAATTGGGGGTAGGCTAGGGTTTAGGGTTTGGGGTTGGCTTAGGGTTTGGATTTAGGCTGAGGGTTAAGCCTTATAGTGTCTTTAGTTTAGAGCTTAGGGTTTAACACTTAGGACTTAGGGTCAAGCCCTATGCCCTAAAGCCGAGAACGCCCTAAACTGTAAACCCCCAACCCCAGGGCTTAGGACCTGAACTCCATCGCCAAAACCCGAAACATGGGAATGCCTGCAGTGTCAAACCCAAAAACAATAATCCTCTCCGAAGGGCTTGAGCCTTATACGTTCGATCCTATAAACCCTGGTCTTTGGACAGTGTTTGCGAAGCCGGTCGATGCCGCTCACCATGCAAACACACCAAACTGCGTTTCGAAACCAGGACTCCGAAACTCAAGCCCCAACCCAGCAACCCCAAGAAATCGAACAGCCCCCAAATCCTTGGAAATGCCAAGCAGACCCGAGCACCCTTTCTCTCGAGCCCTGGAAAGCGTGTATTGAGAAGGGCGCCTTCCTATGCCGCAGTCTCAGACAACAATCCCCGCTGACCCCCCGCACTGACGTCTTGAACCCTGCCCTCCAGTGACCACGAAACCTGACAACCGCGCCGAAAAACGGCACATCACCAAGACCACCGAACTCAGGGGAAGAAGCATTTTTGGTTTGTGGTGTTTTACAGTTTGAATCTTAGGCGCTAGTCTTCGGTGCGGGTGCATAGGATCAGAAGACATGCCCGAAAAGCAGATCAGATTAATGGAGCCGCTCGTCCCAGAGCCCAAGACCCACGAACTTGTAGGGTTTAGGGTTTAGGGGTTTATGGTTTAGGCAAAGCTTTCCTGAATTCCGGAATCGTCGCTGGTGCATCCATAGCCCTCCCTGAGAACTTGAACCCTCGCACTGTACTCTCACCGTAGACTCGAAGAAAACCGGTAAGCAGCCAGGCATTCCCGAGCATACCACAGGTCGAGATGCAGTGCGACCCGTATGATACGCCAACCTTTGGCATGGTAGGGGAGATGATCTTAGCTGTCCTGTATCCTAGGCAAACTAAAGCTTAACCTTTGGTATTTTGTAGGGATTCTAGTACTCCAAAAGGGCTAAAGGTTACCTACTCTACTACCAAGAGATGGATGGCATGCAGAGTGTCAGAGCCTGGTAGAGCCTAGGCTAATTGTTAGCGCGATTTATGGTTTCAGTGGAGTATTGAAGTGTTTACATCTTTGGTGTGCGGTATAAGGTGATGAAAATGATATTATGAATTACCTGTGGGTGGCACGAAGATGCTTGTTGCCCTGAAGTGCTGTTCATGAAGACCAAGGGTAGCTTCGATCTTGACTGCCTGGATGCTCCGGGTTCGGGGAGTTTTGGATGCGCGTAAAGACGCTTTGCTCCGTCATAACCGAGCGGACTGAGGGCAGGGCAAGCGATGCTTCACGGGGGGCTGACAAGAGCTGGAGGAGCATCGGTACATTAAAACGTGAAATCCAGCGGAAAAGCAAGGTTGCAAGCTGTCTCTCCTTTTCCCCATGCCGTGGTGGATTATCATGGACACTGCGCTTCAAGGTATGTGGGTCCCCTGAAAGGCTAAGGCCTAGCCCACGCTCTCAAACCCCAACCGTGAGCCCAAAGCTTAGAATCTCAAGCCCCAGCAGGGCTCCCACACGTTAACGCCCGAACGTTCAATCCGCGCGCGAAACTCCAAAACCCTCAACCCTGAACCCCTAAACCCAATCCGCGCCCGAAACTCTAAAACCACTCCCAGCTGCCGTGTCGTAGCGCGGGTCGAGAACTCCAAGTCGATGGCCTCGAAGACCCGTACTATGGGGGCCTTAAAAAAATAGAATAAGGCTCCTTTTAAAGGATTCCTTAAAAGGGCTCTATACGGGATCTATAGTAGGGTTCTATACTATGGGGGCCTTTAATAATTAGAATAAGGCTCCTTTTAAAGGATTCCTTAAAAGGGCTCTATACGGGATCTATAGTAGGGTTCTATACTATGGGGGCCTTAATAATTAGAATAAGGCTCCTTTTAAAGGGTTCCTTTAAAAGGGTTCTACATATGAGTTACTACAAGGGTCTAATCATGAGATAAGAGTGGGTGGCTGCGGTTGCGGTGAGCTTGGGGACAGGGTTTGGGCTTCACCTGGAAGATAGAAACCTGAAAAAGCAGACCAGTGCAGTGGGCGTTCCGGGTTTCTGTAATATAAAATAGACAGAGTTTGCTTAGGAACCCTATGCAAAGTCTTACTAAATATGTCCGGCACCTATGTTGTCAGACATCATACGGTCAAGACAGGCAAGCTTGTGGTGCTGCAGCCAAGACCCCTACATTGGGCTTTCTCGGCATAAACCGTAATCACTTCTATCCTTGAGGGGTTGGGCTTGGGCACTTGGCTTGTTGAGTTCCACATCTAGGCGCATGTATCACCCAGCCATGATCCCTGAACCAAAGCCGAAAGGGGCCCAAAGGCATTCGTGGCCCATGGAAGGCCTGACCCCTTTTGAGCTGCGCTTCTTTACGGGCATTCGTGGGGCATGTAACCTGTTGCGTGTTTCGGGCTTATAGGCGGGGGCGGTTGATCCTGAATCTTTTTGACCCTGAACCCCCAGATCCTCACCCCTGGACCCACACAGAGGTCTGACCTTTGCGGTGTTGATTTGAGGCTTTGTATCAGTTGTTACTATATATAAGATTCAATATTCCCCTGATTCGCAGAGGCTTGTTCGGGTTTCGGACCCCGGACAAAGGTGAAGTTGAATATGCGTCCCAGCACCCTGTACCTCAAATCTTCCACCGCAACAGGTGAGATCATGCAATAAACCCTGACGCTTGCCTCGGCTTGGCACTCCGTCATCGATGATGAGGTCCTCCGACACGGAACAGCTGCTAAGGAGGTTTGAAGGTCGAGGGCATGTGAAGAGAAGCAAAACGAGACTGACTTGACCCTTGGCTTCGTCGATGATCATGTGAGCCCATATTGGAGCGGAGGGATAAGGCTTCGACGCTGCTTGACTAAGCTCGTCTCAAAGAGAGTGATCCATTGGGGTCCAAGACCACGCAGCGGGCGTCGGCACGATCCGACCCGTACCACAAACACCTCGGGTGGATGGCTTAGGCTTAGGGTTCAGGATTTAGGATTTCGGGTTTGGGTTTAGGGTTTCGAGTTCGGGCTTTCCCAAACACCTCGGCCCAAGCAAAAATGGAGGGGGAGCTCGCGTAGAATGCACCCGAACCTTGCAGTAAACTACGTCAGGCTCGTAACGGAATGACGAAACCAGATGTTCATCAGAAGCAAACACAAACATAAGCTAGAAAGACCCAACCACACCCATGCATGCATTACATGATACACACATCCTCATTCATTCATAAATGTCTCTATATATATATATATGTATGAACTTGTATATATATATATATATATATGTACACATGGGTTGAAAATGTCTCAGATGTTGTACCCAGAAGTTGCTTCAGCCTCTCTAGGACGTCAGTCAAAACACTCCCCGAAGAGCTCGAAGTTTCCGTAGCGGCGGGCACGGTCTGCCTGGGCAGAAGAGATCTTATGAAGGCGCCTTTTTTGGGGTTCGGGGCCGTGAATGGCAACCTGGAAAGCGTGACATGAAAACTTTCTCCTCTAACAGAGAGACTGCTACCTTATACTCTAAACATTTCCCACAAAAGCCCTCCTACAACACCTGTATATACAACAACAGCAATGAAAAAACTATAATGACAAAGAAAACCCTGATAAGATAAGCCCTGAAGCCCCGAACACCGTGCTCGCTGCTTCTCGTCTGTGGCCAGCGCTCCTCTGTACGGTTATGTTAGGGTTTAGGGTTTCGGGGTTTGGGGGTTTGGGGGTTTAGGGCTTTTGGTTTAGGGTTAGGGCTTCGGGATAAAACTTCTACTGTCACCTCCCGGCACATTTGCCCAGCTGCAGCGTTCGTGCCATCGGACGAGGTGTGCGAGGCCGTTCCCGTCTGGCCTCGTTTAGGTTCAGCATCACCCCTGTCAACCTTCTGCACCAACTATTTAGCATATACAACATAGTATCATACATAACAAAAAATACAATATGACAAGAATATTATGCCACATCTAATGTCATAGAAAGGATCACATCATATCAGATCATATACTACCTTTCCGGCCATATAGTATAAGATCATACACTACCTTTAAGGCCTCGGAACCAAGGACTTCGGGCGTTTTTGGGCCTTTCGGGGGATCTGTGGAAGCTCTGGGGACTTCGAGCCGCCAGGGGGCCACTTGGCGCGAAAAACCTGAGCGGGGCTGAAGATGTCCGTAAAGGTGTTTTTTGGAGCACCTTTTTCCACCTTGCAGTTCAGGTCGGTAGAATCGGTAAGGGTCTGGGGTTTAGGGTTTAGGCGCTTAGGGTTGCGGGTGCAGGGTTTAGTGTTCAGGGTTCAGGGTTCGGGCCTTAGGGTTTAGGGTCTAGGATGGGATGAGGCTCAAGTCTCAAGTTCACCATCTCTCCGATGTCCCTCTTGGCAGAGCCATGAAAGACAGCATTCTAATCCTCTTACCCCTAAACCCTAAGCCCTAGACCCTGGACAATACATGACAATCAACCACAAGGTATAAAGACCATCGCGCACCTGGAGCCCCAGGTATCTTCCAAAAAGCCGGGCTGCCAATATCATGGACGTGATCTTCACCGGCCATCGCCAGGCCTTCATAGGAATGGTCATAAACAGGGCTCTCGGTTCCTTATAGGTACTATTCCTCAGGATCTCCAGTTCTACTATACTATGCTGTACTATACGAAAAGAGCGCAAGCCTCAGAAGTCTCCACGCCAGATTTAGCAACATTTATACTTGGCCACAACAGCAAAAATGAAGGAAGAGTCTTGGTAAGTCCAGAGGGTTCTATGTACATGATGCAGCCCCAAACCCTAAACTCGAACGTGGAGGGAAACGACGAGATGTGGAGATTCGTGATCAAGGCTCTGGCCTTGACTATCTCGTCATAGCTCCTCTGCTGTTCAGGGCTTACTGCGTCAGGGCTACTCCAAGGGTTGCTTCAAGTGCTACTATGGGGGCTAATCATGTGCTATGAGGGTTCTACAGTGGTTATGTCGCTCAAGGTTCCTCTGCTGTTGGGACCGACTGAAGCTTCTTAGAAGCTGGAAGCACGCTCCAATAAAAGGGGCATCAATGATGCATCCTGAACCCTGTATCTTGCACGGTCCAAACAATCTCCACCCCTAGGTCTCAGAACCGAAATCATGAGCCGTCAGTGCCTGGTTGCGAAGCCGTCCCAACACCCCCCAAGGTTTCCTTGGCTGTCGTGCAAGAAACAGTTGGGGTTCAAGGGATGTAGGAATTTGGGGGAAGTGCTTGATGTGGCGATTCTTAAAGCTCGGAACTCCGTCGCTTGAGCAATCTTTACCTGGATGGCACACCCTGAACCCTAAACCCTCAATCCTGAATCCTATAAACCCTAAACCCTCAAGCCCAAATCCTACAAACCCTAAAAACCCGAAAGCCTAAATCCCATAAACCCTAAACCCTCATCCGGATAAGACACCAAGCTTGTCACATAGTCGATGGCTTCTCGGACGACGGCAACGCCTTCCTGCAGTTTCAGCTTATGATAAGGCCTGAACCATGTAGGGCGTAGGGTTTAGGGCTCTTCGAATAGAGTTTGGGAGTATACTATACTGTAAGCATCATGAGGCACTCTAAGGAATAGTATGACCCGTGTTTCAGGCTTCTTGACTGTGGTAGTATAACTGAAATTCAGGAAGCCCTAAGGAGTAGTAGCTCTAATGATTCACGAGGTTCCCAGACCTTCCAACATCCCTTGATTCAGGAATATACCTTAAATCATATTAGGGATCCTACTACAGAAGTACATTCCTTCATTATTGGGAAGGTCTGGGATATGTTGCTCGGACTGCTCATTCTAATCCATCCGAAAGCTTTCAGGGCACCAGAGTCGGGGCCCAAAAGCCTGGTTTGCAATGGTTTAAGGTTTACTGCTTAAGGTTTAGGGTTCAAGGTTTAGGGTTTAGGGTTTAGGGCTTAGGGTTTTTCAGTAACTATGAGGAGCATGGGGGGCTGGTTCGAGCTTGCAAAATCAAAGAGGCTTGAGCATTCAAGGCCAACGAAGGCGGCTGCTAGAAGCATCACGAAGACAACTCGCGAGAGCAACACAGTCTAGAGTTTAATATAGGGGCTTTCATAATTAGAACAAATACAATAAGGACTCCCAAAATAGTAGTTTAATATAGGGGCTTTCATAATTAAGACAAATATACTGAGGACCCCCAAAATAGTATTGGTAATTATTTAGGCCCCTCTAGTAGCTACATTTCTTGTGAGCACTTGGCTTTGCTAAACCATAAACCCCGAACCTGCTTCTGTTGGGCTGAATCGTTGCTGTAGACGTTGAGGGGCTATGGTTCGCTAGCCTCAGGGCCCCTGACGACCGACCATTCCAATAATCCCAAATGACCCCAAGACTCAACTAGAAACCACACCTTTCCCCTCCCAAGCAGAACCGTTTAGTCCCTACAGACAGAGCCCTGAAGCTGTGGGGATCCACAATCTGAACACACCTTGCCCCTTATGAAACCTTGTAACACCCTTGTAAAGCTCTTGCAAACCCCGAATGAAACGCTTAAAGCCACCTCCTGCCTTGGTCACCACGCACTGACCTGCGCGCTCTGGTGGATAGCAATCCTGCAGCCGCCGAACCGAGGCCGCCCCCAAAGTCCAACTTGGATTTAGGGTTTAGGGTTTCGGGTTTAGGGTAGGTTTTGGGAAAATAGTACCACGACAGGAATTTAAAGAAGACAAGGTAGGCTCGACAAGGCTTTCGGCTGGCAAGTCGCGTCTTTGAGGGGCTCTGCACAGCCCCAAAGCCTAGAGTCTTCCAAACCCGAAGCCCTCTACCGTAGTTAAAGACCCTACAACCCCAAAACGCACTGCAAAGGCCCTGAAAAGCCATTGCTCTCCTTGCCCTTGTAGTGCTTCAGCCGCTCTCGTAGGGCATCAATGAGCTCGACTGGCCTTCAGCCGAAAACTTGGGGCTTCTGCGGCGTAGAGCTAGTTTAGCATTTAGGGTCTGGGACTTAGGGTTCAGGGATGTTGGTTGAGGGCAATGAGGTCAGCTCTTGATGTTGCTGATTGAGGTTTCTGGGTTCAGGTTTCCGGCTTCGCCAGGGTGGGTTGCGTGTCTCCATGGTAATTTGGTGCGATTCTGCGACTCAGGGCCCGGGACCGGCACCACACCTTATGCAAGTCATCCCCGAGCCTTCACAAGGCCAAAATCCGGAATGCTTCCTCAAGTACCGGCGGCCACTGAATTCTCCAAAACAGCTGTGGATCCCACCGTCCAACAGCAGCAACCCGCAAGCCGCCCAAATCCCGGCCCGCTCCCCTTTCCTCGTCCGTGCCCAGGTCAGTTCTTCCACTATCCTGGACATTCTGGGTTCCGGATTTAAGGGTTTAAGATGGTTTAAGGTTTAGGGGTTCTGGGATCAGGGTTTATGGCTTAAGGTATCTGGGCTCATGAGTGTTGAGCTGGGGGGGTTGCGGTTTTTTTGAGTTTCAAGCTGTTGGGGTCACCTAAACCCGAAATTTCAACTAGCAAACTCTCCCTAAACCCTAAACCCTAAACTCTAAAACCCACACAACACGCAGAGCCGACCAAAATTCGGGGAGTTGTGGCTGGGAGGCTGCGGCTTGGGGCTTCGAACTTCTTGGATTGAAGCGTTTTCCCCTTAAACCCTATACCCTTAAACAACGAACCCTTAAGCCCTAAAACCCCGAACCCCTAAACCCCGGAAGCCCTAAAGCCCTTAACCCGAAACCCCTGAAACTCTGAACCCTAAACCAAATCTTCAGGCTCGCAGGCCCAAGTCGCGGACCCAAAATTCCTAAGCCCCCAAAAGCCCAAATGTTTTGCAGTAACCGAACCAGTGATATGCAACAGTACGTAAACTTAGATACTGATACGCAATCTTGATGACGCTCAACCCAGCTACTTTGGGGGGGCAGCACATAAACCTACCGAACAGCGCGAAGCTCTAATGCATTGAACCCTGCACTCTGGAAGCCTAACGCCGCAAAACCGAAAGCCGCAACCCCCAAATCCTAAGAAGCCCTGGCTGCTTTGACAACCCCAAACCCCGGGACCCTCCTCTGGGACCCTCAAGACAGAAGCCGAAACCCTAAACCCCAAACCCCGAAGCCAAATCCCCAAACATTAAACCCTAAACTCTACACCCGAAACCCCAAACCCAAAAAACCCGAAACCAAAAACAGGTCAAGTCGCCGCTGCTCGAACGCGGCTCGGGCCTCCTCCTTCTGAGCGCTCGGTGCAGGTGTCAAGTTGATACTGTTGGTTTAGGGTTTAGGGTGTAGGGGTTTAGGATTTATGTCATCAACCGTAGTTTGGGTTTGGGTTGAAAGGCTTAGGCAACGTTTAGGGTTTCCGGGCGTAGGGTTCAGGAGTTTAGGGTTTCAGGGTTAGGTTCAAGCGGCGATTTCATTACAGACGGTTTAAGCCCAGCCCTCAACTTCAGAGTTTTACCATTTGATGCGGGTTTTCTGATTCAATCCAAAGCCTTACGAGTTGAATTCCTTTCAGAGCTTTCTTGCCTGGGCATTGGGGGTAAATCCCAAGCCCCTGGAAGCGCCGAACCGCAAGGGCCGAAAATGATCGTATTCAAAGCTGTCCTCCATCTCAGGGAGCAGAGAAGCAGATATGCGGCATTCACACTCGAAGGCCCATGGCGCGATGGAGGATCGGGGCTCAGGGCTTCGGGGTTTAGACTTCAGCTGGGGCTTCAGGCTGTAAGATGCAAAAGCGTTGGGTCTCCAGCTCCAAACCCTAAATACTCTCCGCTTATACTTCCCTATGTAAGCGTAGGGTGATTCGGGATCAAGGTAGGGCTTGGGGCTCTTGAGACCTTTGTGGCATAGCGGCCGAAGATGGCTTCGCCCGCTTCTGTTTCGAGGCTGAGCTCGAGGCTGAAAGCAATGTCGGAGAATAGGAAAGGAGGGGACCCGACCCCCGCACCCGCACCCCGTTGTAGGGTTTGGGGGATAGGGTTTAGGGTTTCGGGTTCAACCCATAGCCGGCTCTGGAGCTTTGGTCTACAGCACCTCCGCCTCCGAGATCGGGGAAACTCTGCAGTTCACGAGGCAATTCGAAGACCGCGTGTCATGCGCCCTCTCTCTGCTCATGTTGCCACTCTCACCGTCTGCAGCCGTGTGATACCAAGTTTGGCTTCAAGATTGCTGACACGACTATCCAGGGTCTTTCGGCAGCGTGGGACCGCAAACAATGATACCTGAGACTTTCAACCTAAGTACCTGGACGGTTCACTTTCTGAAAACATTTCCACGAGCCTTTTAAACCCTAAAACACTAAACCCTAAAGCCCTACACCTTGAAGCAGAGAGAAAGGTCTCTTGCCATAAAAGCCCGAAAATGCCCCTTTTGCTGCCACAGGAGGATTGCACTGCAGTCGTGCCGTGAAACGTCCTGAGTTGCCTTTGGAGAAACATGAGGCTAAACCCTAATTCCCTGGTTTTGGGTGGGTTCAGAAATATGCAGTAAAGGGTTCCTTTACAATGAGAGCTCAGTAAGGGTCTTCATAATCAGAACAGGGTTTGGGGGCTCAGTCTTGTAGAATGGTATAGGAACTATAAGGGTGCGTACCGTAATGACGGATCGGATATACCTTGCCTGAACCAGTGCAAGAAAATGAGTGCTAAAAGCCACAACAGCACCAAGAGCAGTAGCAATCATGATGCGAATGGTAGCCGTCAGAAAAACTGTCCTCGACACATCTTTGATACCATCCTCTTTGGCGGAGTCGCGGCCCGTGCATCGTCACCACCATCTTCACTGTCGCCACCACTACTAGCATCAACATCGCCGCCATCACTATAATCGTCAACAGAATCTCTGTCTTCATCATGATAATCGTCATCATCACCAGTATCATCGTCATGATGATCATCATCATGATCATCCTCATCATCATCATTCATTATCATCATCAGCCGCCATCACATCCACAATCATCACCCCCATCACCAGCAATTCCGTATGAGGCGGCCTGGTTGTCTGTTTGGCCTTCTGTTTCGTCATCATTCTCAACGCTTCCCTGCTGTGGTGAAGATCAAGGCTTGCCAGCGCCAGAGGTTTGCATAGCCGGCTCTTTAAAGTGGCTTAGGGCTTAGGGCTTAGAGTTGGGGTTAGGGTCTTCTGTTTCAAGGGGTTTCAGGCTCGTGCCTCTTGCTTCTGTTGTGTGCTTTTTCTTTAGGAGCCGGGGCCTATCGCACCGGCACAGCGCATGCATCTCCAGGCACGCCCTAAGGCTCATCAGAATAAAACTGCTCCTCAGCAGACAGAGCCGTCCATGCACCCAGATCTTCCAACATACTCGAGTTAGGGGCAGCCTCCTATATCCCATTGTGAACCTAGCATACAATCATCCGAAATACCCTGGTCCAGGAACATTCCGTAAAGCTGGCGTGGAATGCCCTGGCTGGGTCGATCCCTTAATTATTACTTCAGGCCAATTCCAAAAGAAAATAAAAACCGCAAGCCCCAAGGCCTGAACCATAAAACACCAACACCCTAAACCCCAAAAAGCCCGAAACCACAAAACAAAAAAAAAAAAAAAAAAAAAAACACCCTAAACCCCTAAACCTTGAAGCCCTAACCCTAAAAAACAAACACCGTAAACCCCAAAACCTGAAGGCCCTCACCCTCAAACCTAAAAAACTCGAAGGATCCCGCGCTTCAGGTGTGTCAGAAGATCCGTGCATGGCTCTTCGAACCGTCGAGCCGAGCCCGACGAATGCGAGCTGCTGTGACCACTTAGGGTCTAGGGTTTAAGGTTCTAGGGTCTTCTAGGGTCTAGGGTTTCGGGTTTGGGGTTTAGGGTTTAGGGCTTAGGCTGAGTTTAGGGAGGAGAAATCCGAAAAACCAAACTCTAGACAAAACCTTAACCCCAAATCTCTAAATCCTAACCTCCCTCATAATCCGGGGGGGGGGGGGTTAGGGTGCGAGGATAGTTTTGGGCTAAGGACTGGAGAAGTCGATGGGAGCTCGCACAAGGGTCTTAAGCGGCTCGTTTTGTGTTTGACCCTAAACCCCAAAGCCTAAACCCTGCAGCAGTTCAGGGTTGAGGAGCTTCTGGGCTAGGACAGAGAAGATCGCCACAATGGCTACGTTTTGTATAGTTGCTATAGGGGGCCTTGACAACTGGCATTGCGCTTCCGTCCATTTTTCAGGATAAATATATCGAGACCGACAGGTGATACGATTAGGAATTACTCCGACCCCTACATTACCCTTCGTCCCCCGTTGCGTTGGTAGTGAAGTGTTGGCCAACCCCGGTGTGGATCTCGGGCAGGACACCTTCTTGGCACTTACGGTTGGTGTCCACGGGATTAGGATTTAGGGTTTAGGGCCAAAGATTACTCTTTCAGTTGCACTGTGTAGTTGTGCTGATTCTCCTCAACCCTAAACCCCGAAGCCTCAACCTCTAAGCGACCAATACCACACCCCTGAACTTGCAAACTCCCAAACCCTAAACCCGAGCTCCCAGACGCTAAACCTCTAAGCCCTAAAAAAGTACAAACCTTGCCCTGGCCCCCAGCTCGCACAACAGAATAGTCACGGTCCACTGCTGGCAGAAGCGAGGCAGCGGCTGATAGAGATCCGAGGCTTTAGGCTTTGGCGCTACACAAAGCTACACACACACACACCGCTTTAGGGTTTAAGGTTTCGGGATTACGGTATCGGGTTTAGGGCTTTAGGGCTTAGGGCTGTAGCGCTTTCGGATTTAACGCTCAGGGCTTAAGGCTTCTGAGGTTCAGGACTGGGTTTAGGCATATAGGATTTAGAGAACATCTCCAGAATTCGACTCATTCTTTCTTAGGCTCCCCTTTGCTTCTTCTAGATCTCTTGGAGGAAGCCTCAAGGAATCCCATGAAAAGAGGTAGTATCTGGACTCCTAGAGTTTCAGAGCTGGCCACTTCCTCAGGCATCAAAGAGGCCATGGAGACTCACTCACCTTCGTGAGCGGGTTCAAAAGCAACATCTCAAGATGAGGATCGGGGGCCCAGGGATGGAGCATTCTGCACCTGAGGAGTTCAAGGTTTGGGGCTCGTTGAGGGTGTTGCGTTCCAGGCCGTTTGAGGCTGAGGATCTTACATGGAGTAGCTGAAGGTGCACGCTTCAGCTCCGGGCATCTCTACTCCTCTCCACAGGGCGCTCGAGAACGCAGTTACGGCCGTGTGGCTTCTCTGGATAATCTTAGGACTAAGCCACAAGCCCAAAGAGTAATAATCAGCAATACTTGGATCACGCACCCCAAGGAAAACGATTGCTGATTATTCGGTTGCTGCATCAAAGCCTAAATCCTAAGACTCCATATACCCTTGTAGAACCCTAGTAGAACCAGTACAGGAACCTTATAATGCAGGAGCCTAAAGAACTACCAATACTAGTTTGGGGGTTCCTTATTATAGTTAAAGTATAATATACCCCCAAAACCCTGTTCGAAATATTAAGGCCCCTATATTATAGTTATAGATCCCTTATAGTAACCCTTAAAGACCCGTTGAAAGGGAACCCTCTTCGAATTCTTAAGGCCCCTATATGAGGAACCTTTGAAGGCACCCTCAAGGCCCTTGGGCCCCTCTCCATCTTGAGCGTGCAAGCAGGATGCACATGAGAAGCGGAGCCCCTCCGGATGGCTGAGGGCTTGGGGTTTGGGATTTTTGGGTGGTTTTGGGGTTTAGCAAAACTCCCTGAACCCCCAAACCCTGAAAGTATGGTCTCCGAAGGGTGCCCCACTCTTCCAAACACCAGCTCTTCCGCATCCGGCACCAACTCTGGGAGCAGGCGATGCCACAGACTTTGCTTGAGAATGGGTTTGGGGGTTTAGGGTTTAAAGTTTAGGGGTTAGGGCTTGTGTGTGTATATATATATATATATATATATATATATATATATATGTGCATACACCGGGTTTCGGGTTCAGGGTTTCGGGTTCAGGGCTTAGGGTTTAGGCCTTGGGGTTCTATGCGGGTTCCACATTAACTCAACTTCCACAAGGGTCTTGTTAAGGTGTTCGGGGTTCCACAGGGCTCAGGTTTGGAACCCAATATGAGAATGTACGCATATGCGTATGTGTATGCGTATGTGTATGCGTATGTGTATGTGCATGTGTATGTGTGCGTATATATATATATATATGTATATGTATATGTTATAGTTAAACTTATGTTCGGGACAATAAAGGTGAAATATTCTTCATCACCTGCACTTTGACGATTGCCGGACCGCGAAGGCGGATAATGTCACAGATGCGGGCGTGGTTCAGACCAGGGGTCTGGAGATGAAACACCGAAACTATTCTTTGGTGGCTTCCCGTTGACTTCCCGCCCAAGAAATGTAGGAGACTCAAGCATTACCAATACTCTTCCTTAAGGTTGCGCAATACTGTTATACCAAGCAACCCTGGACTGAGTAAAGGCCCCTATAGTACTCGAAAAGCCCGAGGCATTCCGAATCTTTCCATGCGAGGCTTTGGATTCCAGGATCGAATTTTAGAGTTTAGCATTTAGGGCTTAGGATAGGATTTTGGCTGTAGGGTTTAGGATTGATTTAGGCTCAGGATTTCGGGGCCTCCAATGGAAGTGACGTCAAGGGGCCTGGGCTCGGAGCCCGTGTCCACATGGGTTCTAAGTCTAGACCTGCACCATACAGGAACAGTCTATAATCGAGAAACTTTTAAGGGCCATATATATATATATACATATATATCTATACTATACTTATTATTCAGCTTTTCTGAGTAGGGGCAGTATCCAACCACAACCCTGAACCCTGACGACTTTCTGACACTTTCCCAAGCTCCAACCAACGTGAGGATTCAAAAAAAAACATGACAACCCCCTGCTCCCTCTCCCACCGAACCAAGCCCCCTAAAGCCCTGAAGCCCTAAACAGACCCATGGTCTTCCAGCACACCTCTTCAGCAAACATGAAACACAACAGCTCCTTCCGAAACGCCGCAGCTTCTGCCTCGGCCCCCTCAGGCCATATCCAAGCTTAGGGTGCAACTATGGGGTTTTGGGATTCGGGTCTAGGGTTTAGGGTTCAAGGTTTCGGGTTTTTTTGAACTCAAGGTTTCGAGTTTGGAGTTTAGGGAAAGTAGGAATGGGAATGACAATGGGAATCGTAATTACTGTCGTAATGAAAATTACAGTCGTCAACTATAACAATACTTGCAACAATAGTAATAGTAGAAGCGGCGTGTATGAGGCCCGATGGCAGGCTTTATATCAGTTTAAGTACTTGAACCTAAACCCAAATCCTTTAGGGGTTAGGGCTTCGGGTACGACTTTTGCCTGCTTACAGACTCTCCTCCAAGGTTTTGCAGTTCGGGTTCAGGGTTGAGGGCGCATGAATTTCGGCTCAGGGTTTCTCTAGCGGCCTCAAAAATTCGGATAGTGTTGAGGCCTACGAAAGTCATTATGGTATAGTTACATGAAGGACTCTACTAGGAATAGTATTACTATGTATTTAGGCACCTATATTAAAAAGGTCATTGGAAAAAACAATAAATCCTTCTATAAACCACTGGAAAACTCGATAGAATCCGACTAAAGAAACTAAACCCTAAACCCAGTCAAAGGGTTCTGGCCCAGAACTCCCGAGCCTGACTGCCGCAGTTCTACGCGAAGTGAGGGTTTAGGGTTTAGGCAAACCCACAGCCCTGTACTGTAGAGGCCTGATGTCTGGACTCTGGACTTTAGCATTGTGCAAGGGGCCTTGGGGTTTGGAGTATATGACGGTACAACCATATGGGGATATCCAGACCCCTTTATCACAACCTTAAACCCTGAAGCCCAGATAAAGCTTAAACGCAAAAAAACCCAAAACCCCTAAAACCCTAACTCCCTAAACCACAAACCCCTGAAACTCTAAAAGCCGCAAACCCTAAAACCCTAACACCCCAAGCCCTGAACCCTAAACCTACGAAACGCAGAAGCCTTCGACGAGCGGTCATCAGAAGACATGGTGGGAGCCAGGACTGCCAACTTGAAAAATCCCCGTTCGATGCTGGATATGTGGGCTGCTGCTGCCGAACTATGTTTAGGGCTTAGTGTGTATTGGGTTTAGAGTTTAGAGGGTTTAAGGATGATGTTCCGCTCATGCCAAAGCTACTAACATTCCAGAAGCTGGAGAAAAGAGCAGGCAACACCCCAAGGCATATTTAATATTCATGAGGCCCTATGCCACAAGCCTGGGGCTTAAGGCAGAGTCCTTGACGGTTTAGGGTTTCGGCCGGTTTGGGCCCGTCTAGGGTGTAGACATGTTTGTTGGGATTTACCGGCCGGCGACACCCTAAATTAAAGCTGAAGAACGAGAGGTTCCTCAGCAGCAACTTGCTCCACTTCAACGGAAGCCTTCCCCTGACCCATGCTGCCATCCCGGCTGCCTCCAGCAGCACAGCGCAGAGTCTGGATGAGAAGACGGTCTTCCTCTTGAGGATTTCCGCCTGTGCGGTGTTCAGAAGGTTGTTAACTGGGATTTGGAAAAAAAGGCTCAGGGTTGCCAAAGCCATGTGCAGGCAGCCGTAAACCCTAGGCCGGGATGCAGCTGAATCCTGTGAGCGTTACGGCTGTAATACAACCAACAATGGTCCCTGTCTCAGTCTTCGGGGTGAGCAAGGCCTTAAAGAGGAACCTTGCTCCTCGGATGCCTGAATCCTCAAGAACGTTACTGCCCCAACAGGTAAGTCATGCGAGAAGTCGCCCCGTGCAAGCGGCTTGTGGAAGCACTTACACACTGGTTGCGGGAGGACAGTGTCAGGCCGCCAACACGTGTAATCCCAGAGTCTTTAGTCTAAGTAGGATCTGTACAGGGTCTACATCCCCAAACTCCAGGTAGACGGTCGGCGACCTGACAGAAACTCACCTCAAACGTAATGGTCGCTTGAAGTTGCACATGCGCACATCTGCACATCTGCATGGTGCAGCTACGTACCAAGCCGCGCAGCCCTAAGCATTCATCCCGCGGAGCCCATAGCCCGTCAACTCGGGTTTTGGAGTCAAGGTTTCGGGTTTCGGGATCTCTTCAGGTTAAGGTTTAGGTTGTGAGGCCGTGCAGTCTAGAAAGACATCTCTTCAAGCCTTCGAGAATTTAGGACCGGAGCGTGAAGGCTTCGGAGCGTTTCCTGGGGTTCGGGCTTTAGGGCCTAAAGCCACCAACGCAGGGGCCCGAATGACTGGCCGATATTACAGTATACTTGCATGACGGCTATAAGGAGGATACCGTTACTTATTGCAAAAATCTTCCGACCCCTATGAGAACTGTGGAAGCTCTGCATCCCTGAAATCCTTGCCCCCGACCTGTACTCCTACAGCAGAAGCCCAAAAGTTGGAAACCCAATAGCCTGACACCCTTAAGAGTCATGTATAGGGAATCCCAGCACTAATTGTTAACCCGGCTTCCAAGTTCTTGGGGTTTACTATATCCTAAACAAGCTCAAGCTCCAAAGCCTAAGCTCTAGCATCCAAAACCCAAACACCCTGAACCCCGAGAAATAAAAAATCGAAAATGCCTAGAACCCGAGAACCCAAACACTGTCTACTTCAAACCCACCCAGTCGAAGATGGCTCTTCGGGCTCCGCAAGATTTATTGGAACACCCGAGCGGCCAAGGACCTTCAGCCCTGTATTCAGGGTATGAGGGTTTAGTTGTCAGTAAGGTTGTATCCCTAAACCCTAAACCCTAACCCTAAACCCTTCACCCCAAAACCCCCAAGCCACTGTTTATGGTTTAATGGCATGTCTTTAGTTCAGGGGATTCTGGGGCAAGCTAATAAGTCCTTACGAGACTTCCGGGTGCGTGGGTGTTGAGATGACATGTTTAAGGTCAGAAGGGCTTGGGGGTTTAAGGGTTGGAGGCATATGCCTGAACCCTAAGGCCTACATCCCACATCACCTATGCCCTAAACCCTAAACCCTAAACCCTATCCCCTAAACCCTAAACCTGAAGTCCCTAGATGGGATTGATTTGACTGCTCAAAGGATCGTTAAGCTCGGGGTTTGGGGTTTCTTGAGCTCAAGGACTTTGGGTTTACGGTTTAGGGTTTTCGGGATTTTGGGGTTAGGGGTTTAGGGTTTAGGCCTATTTTGGATAGCTCCAGGGTTTAGTGCTTAGGGCTTTTTGTTCGGAGCTCAAGGGTTTAGGGGGCTTCGGGTTTGGAGGGCTTGCAGGCTTGCAGGGCTGGGATTTGGTGGTTCACGGCCGTTTATGGCTCAGATTTTATGAAGATTTCATGAGCTCCAGAGTGCGACCCTTTGAAGGTCCTTGGCCTACTTTGCGGTGTCTCGCGTGGCTGCCAGGAGGACCAAGCCGAGAAGACCGGCTGGGATGAAGCCTGGCTTGCCAGTTACAGTTAGGGCTCAGTAATTGTAGCGTCATTCTGGCAATAATATACCAATAACTACTCGTATTCTTGATATTACAATTGTTATGTTGCTACTCTTGTAGGTAATATGTTAGCAACCATTGTTACTGTTGTTATTCCTCATCAGTATGATGTCGGCTTGAAAGCTCAGGATTGGCTAGGTTGCAGGATTTTGGAGTTGTAGGGTTTGGGGTTTCAGGGTTTCGGTGTGGTTTCAGCGTTTAGGGCTTGGGGTCCTATGCCTCTGTTTGAGCGTGTCTAAGGCATTGAAGAGTCTGTTCTGGCTCTTGGAGCTTTGTTTTGTGTTTCAGGGCTTATCTTCAACTGAATGTTGTTAACAGCATGGTTGGTCATCGGCAAGTCCAGAAATGGTTTCGCCTTCCACCAGCTTTCAGGTTGCTGTAGTCTCTGGGCTCAAGTACCAGTGCCCTGGTGAAGGATCACCACTCAGCATCAAGAAGCCACCAAAAGCGGGCTGCTCCTCAACATTACCACCCGGCGTCGATAGGCACAACCACGCCGCAACGAGCGGCATGGTTCGGGCCTGGAGACCAGGCAAAGTCGCAGCAGGTATGGTGGGGTGCTCTAGACCGAAGTCGGATGTAAGAGAGAACTGCTCATGGTTCGGATAGTGTCCGCTCCGGATCTCTCCTGTCCGCCGGGCCAACGAAAAGGAATCCCAAAATTCAGCGCCTAAACTCTAATCCTTCAAGCCTAATATTGGTGCCTTAATCAGAATAGGGTTTTGCGGTATGTTATAGTACAGTTATAATAAGGAAGCCCCCCAGAATAGTGTCGGTAGTTATTGAGGCCCCTATGTTACCAAACTCCGTTCCCGAAAGAAGCGTTTGCGGCGTTTTTCTTTGTTGGCACCAACAGCCTTCGCCGAATGCTCGGGTGCAGAGGCTAGCGTGCAGCGTTTGGAGCTTCGGGATTGAGGCTCGGGTTTTGGGGAACAGGCTTAGGGTTCAGGGATCAGGTTGCGTGGTTAAAGCACCCGGGCTCAGGCTGTACGGTTGAGGGAGTATAATTTAGGGACCTTAGGGCTTGGTGCATACTAGGGTAGGGTTACAAAGGCACATGTTTCAGACCATTAAGCTTTAGGGATCCCGTCCGCCTTGAAGCGCCTTGCGGACGACCAGCTGCTTCCGCCCACTTAGTCCTGGTTTAGGGTTCAAGTTTAGGGTCCCCGGCTATGGGGATGCAGGAATTCTATAGGAGAGTCTCAATCTTAAGGGCTGGTCAGGGTTTGGTGGCCAGGATCTGGGAGCTGGCGCTTAAGATATGAAGCTGTTGGCACTGGGCTCTGGGTCAACGTGTGCTGTCAGACAGAATTGATTGGCACGGCTTCCCGGAACATGACATTCGATAGATGATGACAAAGGTGCATCTGGCACCGCTCAGGATGCCTTTTCAGCCGCTGTCCCTGGGCTTAGCTCTCTAACTGCCTGCAAAATCCTGAGACCGCTCAAGGGGACTTGTTGAATGGCATCCTATGCTGAGGCTTGACGCGATACACTTTTCTTACTACTAGTATCCCCATAGCAAAACCCAAACTAAAAAAACCCTAAACCTTACACCTGAAGTAAGAAGCCGAGAATCGATGGAAAGACGGGCACTTCTGACATGCCCAGTGCCGAAACTTCGTAAAGAGGTTCCGCAGCTGCTCTGCCTTTGAAGTTGAACCCTGGTAAAGGGTTTGGGGTTTTGGGTTTTGGGTTTAGGATTTCGGGTTTAGGGAAGGGGCTTGTGAATATTTAGGAGAAGGTTTGGCGTCCGTAATGCTGTAAAAGGGTATACCACCGCTGTTTTCCGACGCCTAGAGATGGGGATTCTGGAATCAGGGATCATATTCGAAGCCGTGCGGAATTAGATTACGGTTCGATCCTTTGGGCGTTGGGCTTCACCGGTTTATGACCCTAAACCCTAAACTCTAAACCCTTGTAGTTTAGGGCTTTAATAACCCTAAACCCGTAAACCCTTGTAGTTCAGAGTTTTGCTAACCCTTAACCCTAAACCCTTATGGTTTGGGGTTTATGGCTTCAACAAGGTTTCAGGTAGGGCCTCGGTTAGCAAGAAGCCCCCCGCTCCAGCTCGTGATCTTCCCAGAAAAATTGTCTTAGGCTCAAGCAAACTTGGGTTTCGGGCTAGGGCTTAGGGCTTTGGGTTTAGGGCTTAGGGTTTGGGGCTTAGGGTTTAGGGCTTAGGTTTAGTGCTTGGGGCTTGGAGGAGTATCTCTTCACCCAGTCTGGCGGAACAAATTAGAATAAAGCTTTGGGCAGGTTATGTTGCACCCTAGACTCTCCCTTGTCAGCAAAATAACCTTGCAACCTGCTCCCGAGAGGAAAAAGCAGGGCACAAAGCCCTGGTGCCGAACTTCTCGTTCCCTGTCCAGCTGTTATGGTGCATTGGGCTGTCCTACCTGCACCCTAGAACCCTAAACCCTAAACACCTTTCGATCCTGACAAGGCTTGGGAGAAAGGTCTTGCGGCCCAGAAGGCAACCTCCGACATGCACCGAAACAAGTTTCTGCAAGGTAACCAGACTGGCTTAATAAGATCGCTCTTTAATTGTAGGGCTCTATAGACCCTATAGGTTAACTGCACGGGTCAAATGAAGGTTCTATAGGGTTACTACAAGGTTGCCAGGAGACCGCTAGTTACTACGCCGGTTCATAGAAAGCCTTTCAGCCGCGCCTGCTTCACCCAGGCAGCGTCGTTCACGAGCGCCAACTCCTTGGACCTTGGAACAGGAAATGCTCTCAACACATATTTAAATGACATGAACCCCGTACACCCTTAAAACACTGAAAACTTACAAAAATTACAACAAAAGACACAGAAGTCCACCCTCAGACTACCCTAGAACTGGACAACTCCGAAACCCAAGGTCTGATTCTGTGGGCATCCAGGCCCTCGGCGAGGGTGTCGGGCCAAAAAAAAGAAAGCCCTGAAGTCAAAAGATCTCGAGCAACCCGAAGCCTTTAGCATTTTAGGTGGGAGATCTGAGACTTGGGGCCTAAACCCGCCACACCAGACACTATTTGGCGGCTGCCAAAACCTGAACCAGAAAGCCCTCAAACCGCCGTGGAGTCCTATGGTAACCCCTCCAGTAAACCCCCAACCTAACCTTTGTAAGCAAACCGTCTGCCATGGTATATATAGTAGCCCTTATCTGTATAGGTAACCCTTATTAATGTGGTAACCTTCAAGGCAACCCATGCAGCAACCATGACAGTAACCCACAACCTTAACCTGAAGCCTCCAAGCCCGAAACTTTAAACCCCTTTCCGCAGAGGGGCCTTGCGATGAACCCAAAAACCCTAAACCCGAAACCCATGCAGGGACGGGACACTAAACCCCATACACCCTCGACCGAAGAAGCCCAAAACAGTTTAGGGTTTAGGGTTTAAGCAAACCCGAAACCTTTCTGGGACCCTGAACCCTTGCACGGAACTTGGACCCTTGCAGGGACCCTAAACCGCGTAAACCCTAAACCGTGTAAGGAGCCCTTCTGGAGACCCTAAACCCTGCAACCCTAAAACCCTAAGCTCTAGGAGCCCCTAGTATAAGGCACGCTAAACCCACAAGCCTACAACCCTGCAACCCTGAAGCCTCTAGGAACCCTTAAAGGAACCCTTAAAGAACCCCTTGAACGACCCCTTAAAGGATCCTATAGCAACTAAACCCCATAAAACCCTAAACCCTAAACCCTAAAAACAAACCTAAACCCTAAACCCTAAACCCAAAGCCCCACAAAACCCCTAAGAGGAAGTTTCGGCGAAGCTGGGCCCAGGGACTTCTCCGACACGGAAGACCTCCGGCCCTCCTCCTCGGCTCGCTTCCGGCTGGTCTGGAGGGTCCCTTAAAGGGCCCCCTAAGAGGCACCCGTAAAGGGCTTCTTAAAGGGTTCAAAAGGGATCCTGAAAGTCTGTCTTAAAGGTTTCCTTAAAAGGATCTATGGGGAATAGGGTTTGAGGGTTTGGGGTTTAGGGTTCAGGGTTTTGGGGATTTTAGGGTTTGGGGTTTCGGGTTTTTCTGGTTTAGGGCTGTGGAGAAGCATAAATAATTTCTAATACTATTCCTTATGGCTTCCGTGTTCTTGTTCTATCATAAAGGAGCCCAAGCCCACTTCTAATTATCAAGGCCCCCCTACATTGGGAGTGTTTCAGAGTTTAGGGCTTTAGGGCCTGAGGGCCCGGGGCTTGAGAGGGCTTAAGGGATGCTTTCATAGTTTTGGTCCTTTGGCTTGCAAGTGTTAGGTTTGAGGCTTTGTGCTTGAACATCCCTGAACCCTGAATCCTGAACCCAAAGCCCCATGAAAATACAAACCCTGAGTCCTAGACCCTCAACCCTCACTTTTACTCAGGCTCTAGGTTGTAAAGCGACCTACACCCTCAAGCCCTAAACCCTCAATCCCTCAACCTTAAGCTCAACCCTGACCCTCAACCCCTAAACCCTAAACCCTCAACCCCTGAACCCTGAACCCTCAACCCTAAACCCTCAACACCCCTGGACCCTACAGTTTTGATCGCATTGCCGAAGGCTCCGGTCTGCAAAGAGACCTCCGTCGGCCCTTCTCGGCGCATCGGATGAGCATCCTTGGGTTTTACAGCGGATGTATAGGGTCCTATTATGAAGTCTTATAAGCGGGTTTATGTGGGCTTTACAGGGGATGTCAAGGGTTGCATTCTGGGGTCTTGCAAAGGGTGGCTGTCGGGTCTTATGGGTTTTTTGGAAGTTTAAGGCTTTAAGGGTTATATGGGGTTTTTATGGGTTCTAACAGGGCCTCCTCAGGTCTTATGGGGTGTAATAAGGTCGCATAAAGCTTACAAGGGTCTTTTTGGCGCCTTTTGTCCACTTTGAGGGTCCCAGGGGTTGTTGTTCTCTGAAAAAACACATGGCAACAGTACTATACATGTGGTTTTTCAGCACATAAAGCAAGCCAGGCTCATGCAGGAGTGCGGGCTCACCTGTAAGGGCAAACGAAATGAGAGATGAAGATGAGGGAAGCAGAAGCAAGCCTGAGTGCTGCAGCGTGGGCACTTGGCAGGATAGTGGGAGGAATGCGCTGGCACTTGGAGCCAGAGCAGCAGCGGAAGCAAGACTAGACGACAACAGCATTGGCGTGGTACGGCACAGACCGCAACAGCGTAACCAAGTTCCATGCGCAGAAACCCAAACCAGGCATGGATACAGCATGGTCTTAAACTCAAACTCCAAAAAACCTGCAAGCAAAGCCTGCCAACCCACGGTTCTCCCAAAACCTTGGGTTTTCGGGTTTGGGGTTGAAAGCACAGCTAACAACAGCCGAGTCTCTCGAAGTGGTCCCTTCTGACGCGAATCGCTGGCGCCGATCCAGCATCATAAAACTCCTTGTTGATCGGGCTTCTTGTGGTGGCTCTTGGGGTTTTTGGCTTGGGATTTAGGGGCGGGTTTGGGGCTTAGGGCTTTAAGGGTCTGAGGGAAGGGGTCTAGGCTCAAAGGTCAAAGCTTTAAGGTTGAAGTGATCGGGGGGAAGGTTCCAACCACTCCAGAACCGTTGCGATGCAAAAGATACTTTACGGGAAAGCTTTTGCGAGAACTACTGTTGAGATGCCCCCAACGGTCTGGATTGTCATGCTGCTCGGGCCGCACTCAACAATTAGAGCCGGGTCTTGGTGATTCTTGTGGTAGATTATGTCACAGTTGTACCAGGGGATACTGTTACTTGCTGTTCAAACCTCCATATTCGGGCTTGCAGATGAATTGATGTCTTGAAAGTAATTAGCCGTTGCAATAACTATAATATTCCTGATAAGGACCTTTACAATACATCGGCAGGGCTAAAGTTTCGTCGCAGTTGCTTAAACCATCATGTGGAGGACGCGGAGTACTGGCAAGTGCATCTTATGTGGCCTGGCTAGCGGAGGAATTAATCCACCGGAATAGAATTATACTACTATAATGTTCCGGGCGAAGGACTTGGTGGAGGAGTCTAAGGGGGAAAGGGGTTTGCAAGGTGTTCAAGAGCAACATGCACGAGTACGACGAACTTTCTTCCTGCCGCAGTAAGCCCATGTAGACTTTTCCCCTAAACCCTGAACCTTTATAACAACCTTTACAATACCCCTCACAGCCCTTTTAGCCTTATCAGAGCCCTGAAAAGCCTGGGGAGAGCACACACTTCTCAAAGTGCGCCCTCAAAGCTCAGACTTCAGACAAGCTGAGCTCCCAAGGTCCCGAGCCCCAAAACCCAGGACCAGGGTTCAGGGCATCCCAAACCTTAAACCTCAAGATCCGTCCAACACCCTCTCAGATACTTCGTTTCTGTCACAAAAGCCGCAAACCTCAGCGTGGCCCGTTTTGTAAACCTTGTAGTAACCCTTACAGCCGTTTCCCTTCTAATAACCCTGAATATGGTAGCTAACCCTTATCGTAACTCAAAAGCCCCAAAATGTCCAAAGAAATCCAAAACCCTTTAACTAAGGAATATACCTTACATAAACAGAGGGACCCTGATAAGGATTAAGGTATATTCCTGAATTACTGGGTTTGGAATCTCTGGTATCGAGCACCTAAACCCCAAACCCCAAACCCTAAACCCCAAACAAGTGCCAACAGCAACGGCGCTGAGGAGCGATGCTTCCGAAGCTTCCGCCGTTAGGCAGGCTGGGCAAGCATGCAGAGGGAGGTCAGAGAGTTTGGGCTTTATTGATTTAGGGTTCTAGGGTCTAGGGTTTAGGGTGCTTGGGTTTTGAGACTGGGGTTTCGAGTGCAGGGGGTAAAGACCTAAGGCTTTCGGGTTATGGGGTTTGGTGCGTGGGCATCAGGTTCTGAATTTGAGCTTTGGGGTTGGGGCAAAGCCTCTTTGGGGTTGAGGGTTGAGGTTTAGGGGGGACGTGTTATCGACAAAGCATGCAAAGTGGCGGTAGTAAAGATCGTGAGCATCACAATCTTGTGAGCGAGTTATAGGAATGAGGAGCGGCTTGGGCTTACGGCGTTTCGGTCGCGTGATCTGGATGACTTTGAAAGATGATTACGAGTAAATCAATGATTCCCGTTCGTCTGATATTCTGTCTTCTTCTTCTCCAACTCCACCTACCTCTGAAGACATCTGTTCCAAAATCCCTGCAACCTTAGATCGTAAATCCCCACGGTGACCCTAAGCCTGAAGCCTTGCACCATCACTGCTCCCCGTTCTCGGGCATCCACCGCAGCCTTTGCCCTGGACCTTCTGGGATGATCTCGAACCCAGACAATCGCCATCGAAGCCTGCCGATGGACCCTACACCCCGAACCCTAAACCCCCAAAAGCTGAACCCTCATCCTCAACCTCAGACCCTCAGACCCCAAAAAACCTTACACCTTAAGCCTACCCTAAATCAACCCTAAAACCGATAAAGACCTAAAACTCTGCAACTGAAAAACCCTAAAACCCTAAAGCCCCAGAACCACCCAAGCTGCGCCTCATCTGATTCTCCCAGTGGGCGATCACCTCCAAAGTTCCCTCGCCTTGGATTCACTTTCGTCCCGCAAATGCAAAAAAGGGCCTCGGGATTAGGGCTTAGGGGCTTGGAACTCGGGAAAGAGGGGTTTGGGATTGGGGCCTGGCTCAGGTATTAGGGTTTAGGCTTAGGGCTTAGGGTTTATTGTTTCGCATTTGGAGAACATTGGAGGAATGAGGGCTGCAACTTGGCGTGGTGACGTGTTGCCACGCCGTGGCGCATGTGCAACACTTAGTGGCTTAGGGTTAGGGGATCTGGAATTACGCCCGAAACCCCGAAACACTACACTCAAAGCCCCTTTCACCCGATACCCTGAACCCCAAACTAAACCCTAAACCCTAAACCCATGAACCCCAAACTCCACAGACCCAGTGAGTACTGGTTCCTTCCAACTCTAAGGGCACCTGTAAAGGTCGTTATGATAAGGACCCTACTCTTGAAGATCTGTAATCACAATGCGCTTGCTCCTCTGGGGCCCCAACATCCTCAGAGTTTTATACATTATATATATATATATGTATGTATGTATATATATATATACATATATGATCATGTTGCTACATGTTCTTACGATGTGTGAACTTTACGAGCTTGTATTGCTCTATATCTTCTGCAGTCATCGAGACGGGTGGTTGTCAAAATTAGGCTCCTTTTTGGGCACCCTAAATATTAGGTGCCGTACTATCTTAGGGATCCAGAAGGGACATAGTTTTGACAACCACCCAGCGAACCCCGATGCGTTGGCTTGACCCTGATTCCGACTCCTTCACTCCAACAGCCACCAGCCCCGGCGCGAAAACCCAAAGCGGTTTAGGGTTTAGGGACACAGAAAGGAAGCAAAGAAATTGCAAAGCACTGCAGCGCAAGGGCAGCTCGGCTGATGAAACTTCGGATTGTACGCCTGGCAGTACTTTCCAGGTAATAACGACATGCATTGCTCGAGGCAAAAGGTTTAGGTGCATACGCTCAACAAGAATGCCTGCGAGTTACATCCCAGTTGAGAAATGGCGCACGCTGACACTCCCTAAACCCTCAACCCTAAACCCTGAATCCCTAAAGCCTAAACCCTAATCAAATTCCTAAGCCCTAAACACTAAACCCTAAATTCCTAAATTCCAACTCAAGGCAGCTTTCAGGCTTTGCTGCTTGGGGCATCGCATCCCTCAACGACTTCCTCATACTAGCCCTTACCTTCCACTCTCTATCGTGGCGTGAAAAAATCAAGATTGGGTGTCTTCACGGTTTCTTTTACGGGTTCTGTAGGCCCTAAACCCTAAACCCTAAACCCTATACCATAGGGCCTCTAGGGGCCTTGGTGATTTGAATCAGGGTTTGGGGTGTACTTCTGTATGCTTCTATTGGGACTGTCAGGGGACACTTATGTCCCACCCTTCCGGCCCCGAATAACGAATAACCGCTTCAACAATCTACAGATATCCGCAAGAGATCTTTAAGGTAGTAGATGGGAGAAAAGACTACAAAACTAGTGCAGAAACTCGTGCAAGCCTCTGCACGACTTGCAAACTACCCGAAACGACAAAGCACCTCTGTGAAGCAGCCTTGACCCTCCAAATCCATGCGCCAACCGACAAAGAGCCCACCTTTGGAGGGCTCTTTGCGACGACTTCTTTATACAAGGCCTTAAAAAGGGAGGCTCTTTGGGCCCTTGGTTTAGGGCTTGGGGCTGAAGCAGAAAAGACCTGCAAAACCCCAGCATGGCCATGGAAAACACGAACAGTTTTGTGAGATTCCACAGCCAAACCCCTCCCCCCCCCTTTCCCTCTCCAAAAAAACACAAAATCAAGAGGAAAAAAGAGAAAGAAGGGCCGCCTTACCAGTCTTCACGGACCGTAACCGGCCCCGCCTTTGTGTGCAGCGTCTCTAGAAATTCTGCGACGTTTAGGGCTTGGGGAGGGCTTGGGGCTTTTTAGGTGTGTGTGTGTGTGTGTGTGTGTGTGTGTGTGTGTGCGTGTGCGTGTGCGTGTGCGTGTGCGTGTG